>QANZ01010145.1:140383-253702 GCA_003254925.1 Chamaecrista fasciculata
AGGAGTTATTTTTTTGGTAAAAAAAAAAAAAGGAAAGGCTACGAAGAAACAATTAATATAATATATATAGTAAATTAATAACATTTTTTTTCAAATTCTGATAAATTCAACGCATATGATTAGAATTAACTTTTAATATGATAATAAAATTATTCAGGTAATTTAATTAAAGAAATTATGATATATAAAATGTTAAGAGGACCATTTATAATATCATCCGTCAACACGGAAAATTAAACTAACAACATATCTATATATATATATATATATTAACACAAGAAGAATTGCCCCAGAAACCAAGCTATAACACAGCCTATCAAAGGCAACCCGAACCCTCAGCAACTCCCTGTAAAAGAGAAAGACCCAAAGAACATATCTAGTTTTCTTTCTTCCGAAAAATTTGGACAGGTATTGAGAGAATTTAAAAGAAAGAAGCTGCTTGATACTATAATGAGCAACTGCTAACGACATGCACTTGCACTACTATCAACCATCAATGCAATATGTAGATTATTCAGTAATCTCTTATAAGTGTTCATATCCGATATTCTACAATTTACTGGCTATAGTAAGTTAGTAACCCAAGGCATAGACTACAAATCAGGTTTGGGATTCCTTCCTCCGAAACCGATATTTTTCCAGGGATGAAGTTTTTCTCGACACTCTGAAACACAAGCCACAGAAATGGATATACAACAGCAGTTCTAGGTTTTTTTTCCATGCAAACCAAATTCTATCAGAATCAGAGGTATGTAATTGTCATATACAATCTTAAAATTGTTTATACAAGGTATGGCTGAGAAGGTTAAACAAAAATTTCATGCAGAATTTGTCAGCCAGAAGGAATGATTCGAAAATATTCATGCCCTCTGATGAAAGAGCAATTAACTGTACATATACACCGGATAGCCTTAACATGAGGGTCAGCAAGAACCTTTAAAACTACCAATCATTGATGAAGGATGAATATGATTTTCCAGCTGATGTCAGATCAAGCTTTTTCTTTGGATGATGATGATAATAAATGGTTCAGGGTTGCTGCTTGAATGACAGCACTTGGGCTAGGTTCCCTAGTCCCCGATCTCCTTGTGCCAGGGCCATAATTCTTATCACCACCACTTCTCACAAAGCGTCGTGAACGAGACGGAATTAATCTGACTATTCGTGTTGAACCAACAAGTAAAATCACCCCCACAATAATGAGCAACCTGTAGAAATATGATTTGCATGAGCTAAATTATGAAATATGAACTTAAAAATTTCCATCTTATTTGTAAATGTACTGTCCTATCAAATAGCATTGGTGACTCTAAGACTACTTCCTTGATGACCAAACTAGATAGTTATTGGTAGAGGTTATAATGAATTATGCACGGGCCTATGCTCTTGAACTTCTGAGTGAAGTGATTATTGATATGGTATCGAAGCTACAATGACTAAATGGGACTAAATGGTCAGGAATCCAATTCTTGCTAATAGCTTAAGCTTTTGAACTAAATTGATTCTAGATAGACTGGGCACAATAAGTTAGATGAGAACATGAAAAAGAAACCATTTATAACAAATAACTAAGTGCAATGGTATTATCTAGCAGATGAAAAGGAGTAATAAAATCTTGGATTTATTAGTTTGGGAACCTTGGAAAAAGGAATGTAGAAGGATTTAAACTTCTTACAAATGAACAGGATCAGAGTGAGACAAAACTGATCAACTTTTTTAAAAGATAATAATAACTTCTATGGGGTGGGAAGGCTCTCTTTTGGTGGTCAAATAATTTCATCACATATCAGTGATGAAAAAAAAAATTTTATTAAAAGAAAAAAGAAAAAAAAAGGCACAGATTACTGATAGATGTAAGTCTTCTATTACCATCCAAGTAGAAGCAATGTGCGAGCCTTTGGAGCAGAAGGGAGTCGTTCGCCCAAAGCAAGCATCCCAGCAAGTACACCGGTTAAAATTGACGCCACAGCAGCACATGTAGAAATTATAATAGCCCGCCCATGCTTTAGTCCACTTGTCTGCATAGCGTGAAGATAAAAGTTAAGAAATAATTGCATGCACAATTTGAAGTGTCCAGCCAATTTGGTTGATAAACCTCACTCACCCCTCCCCTCCCCCCCAACACACACACACTTCTAATTTGATTGATTTCACACAGTCAATTAGTCAAACTAAATGATATTGTAATTATATAGAAATCAATTCACACATACAAAGCTATATTATTTCAATATTTAAGCAGTGAAAATGGATATAATTTTATTTAAAATATGAATATACAAATAAATGCATCGCTTAAAAAGTTGATAATATCTATAACAAAAATCTGAATCAAAGTAAGTCCCAACTTCGGGGTCTAAAACGGACTGTTTGCCCTACAGCCTTGCGAGTAGTTATGCGCACAATATGAAAATAGTCTTCAGAATACCTGGTAAAAAAATCCAGTACCGCTACAGCACACACTGATCATGATGCAGACAGGGACTAGAAGCTTGTGGAAACCCTGCTCCAGAAATAAAAATCCCATCTTTGATATTACAGATGCCATCCTGCAATTAAAGATTACCCCTGCTAAATCTTATAACAATACTTTAACAAAAAAAGAAACCATATGACAACATAAATCAGGTTTCGCAAGCTCTATATCTACTTTCCCGCACCCCTTTCCCCCCAGTTTGTGAGTAACACATGCAAAGACTCTAGGGAATTGTTAATTGCCAATACAATGCATTGACCTAGTATAAAATTCTGATTAAACTAAGTTCAGATTTCAGTATTTAAATGGTGTATTGTCAAAGTTTAGATGATATTAATTATTGACAATAAGAAAATAAATACCATGAATTGAAACATTTTAATAATATTGACAAAGGCAGTATTTAACAGGTGAACTTTATCATGATTTAATTCTGACGTTAAAAGTTGAAACTTCAAATATATGAAGTGCATGACATCCATACAAGAACAAAAAACTTGAACATTGTAGATGGTAGATAAGGGAAGCTAACAGTACCCAAACAAAATTCCAGATTCCAAGCCATAGATGATTTCCTCAACAACATCATATTCCATCTGTTCATTTGCAAATGTCAAGCCAGAACAAAAAAAGATAACAGTTCATAAAAACAACAAAAGTGGGGTTTTATAATGAAAATAGACATGTAAATTGGAAGATGTGTCAACATGATTGGAAGTTAAAACATAAAATACCATCTCCTGTTCCCTCCGTTGACGTTTGCAAATATGAAGCCAGCCATTAAGCAGTACCTGTATAAGCACGTATAGGGATTTAAATGATAATTATGTCCGGATTTATCAACTTTGTTACACTCAAGACCTCATGGCATATTAAAAAGAAAAGTTGTTTGAGTTACAAAAAATAGCATGAGAAGTATTACCGCCAATATTGTCATTATTCTACCAGGTTAATAAGAAGGCACGCATAATGCTGCATACTGTACTCGATGCATCCCAAGAGACCAGTAAACTATCTTACTAATTACTATAACTATCAGCTTCAACAGAAAGTTGAAAATTAATGAAACCATCAAATGACAAATTTGATCACATTAGACATAGATTAAAGCATGATGAAATGGATCACCATTTAGTTCAAAACAGGTTTTGCTAATCCAACTCATTGTTATTTTAAATATAAATACTACTTCATGCACTGTTCATACGTCACTAGATCACAATTAAGCACGAGATTACATTTTCATGTATCATATTTGAAGCCAAAAATACATTTGGCAGCCTATTCAGAGACTCAGTCGGCAATGATTTAATGATTGTTTATTTCATAAAGCCTTCAACCACTGTTTCACAAGCTTTTTGTAGCAAAATTAAGTTCAATCTTGAGACAATGCCAAATGTATACATAAACTCAAAATGTTTGACTATAAAAGCGCATAAATAAAAAAAATAAGTTGGTGCATGAACAGGGTACCTACAAACAAGATGAAAACAACGAATGCTAGCACTGGTATATGAAAAATAGATAGGGCAGCAGCCTCTTGCTCCTCACCTCCAGCACCGACCCCTACATATAGGAAAGCAGATAGTAGTAAACAAATAAAGTTGCACTAATACATAAATCATAGGCTGATACCATAACAAGTCAGATATATTGAATGAACCAACTGACCACATAATCAATTCCATAATATTTGAGTACTCATCCACTATCTTCATTTGTTTTTACAATCATATATTGAAAACAAGAAAAACTCCATCCATTGCTCAGACACATGATTGTAACACTTTGAGTATACAGACAAATAAAGCAGGCACTATCACTTTTATCACATGTAGACCCGAATTCAGAACCATAATAACAGCCAGGCAATTCATACCTCTCATCATAATATAGTGAAAGAATCACACAATTTTTCAATCACTTTAATAACACATACAACAAAACACCAATAGATCCAGAATTTAGATTTTTTTTTTTTACCTGTTACGCCAAGAACCCTGTTCTTTTTTCTCCCCCAAGGAATGAGAAGTAGATAAAATGGATGCTGCTAGGCAATTAAAAAACTTACATTACCTATTGTGCCAAAACCCGCCAAGATAATGCCCATCCAGTCAACAGCATTCATGACTTCCTTTAGATAGAAATGAGAAAAGATTGAAAGAATTGCAAGTCCACAGCCAGAAACTGGTTGGATGACGGAGACCTATGGAAAAAACCACCAAGATTACCAGGGTACAAAAATCTAATTAAAATCCTAATGGTAAAGAAATCTCTTTAAGGATGCCTTTGGTATATCATCTTTATCCAAGAAGTATGTGTTCAGCACACTAATAACCAAGATGCCTCAAGGAACAAAATGCTACCATTTTGAGTACTCTCATACCACTGAAAAACTATAGGAATCTTAAATACAATAATATCCAAGAAATTTATAAAGGCATGTACCAAATGGCACTTGGATGCATCACAATAATATACTGTACCACCAAGAGCATAACAATGAGGTAAAAAAGTTTCAATCCGATTTCCATAAAGAACAGAAATCAGTACTCAGGAAACTTTTTATTGCATATACAGATTCAGCCTCATGTTTACTTTCACTGTCAGTGATACACTGACAGTGGTTTGAAATCTACTGTATTCACCTCTGGCCCTAAGAAAGCCGAAGTTTGTTTATTCAATATGAAAGAACAATTAATAATATCTTCGACTTAAAGCGAAACAAGAAAAGTTACAGGAATAAACATTGAAAAAATATCTCGTTTTCCCACCATTTGCTCCACTCATAGGAATGGGCTAAAGCACTTACAGGAGCCAGAGATAATGCCCTTAACATCAATAATGCCCCAAATATATCCATGAGAAAACCTATCAGCCACGTTTTGTTTGAAGCATACGCCCTTATGACCTGCAAACGCAGTTATCGAAAAATTAAGAGCAATATCGACCGGTAAGCAAACAGTTAGACTTTGACTTGAAAAACATTTCCAGATTCCTGTTTAAGTTCTTTTGATCGAAGCATTGCACAATCGAAATCGCATGCATCTATGATGAGGCATAAGTACATGCATAGCATCTATCATACGCCACACTTACAAAGATATCCAGTCTCGCTAAGATGAAGTTTCAATAAAGGCGAAATGATAACAAAGATATGCAGCTTATGAAAATTGAAATTCCCTTCAGATGATATTATTATTGATTTAAGCACAAGCTTGAAATGGAACCAAATCAGATACATAATGAAATAGAAGAAAATAAAATAAGAAAGGAGAGGAGGACAAAAAGGGAGACGTGCCTTGAGCTTCATAGAGAGAGGGGGAAGAATAATCGTGCCCTTCTTCTGAAGGATCTTGCCGATGTTGTTGCCGGCGGTCGCAACCACCGTCAAGAAGATTGATTCCCACATTCTCTCTCCCCGCTGCTCCTGTCTTCACGTTTCTTCCTTCCTTCTTTTGTGAATTGCGAGGCCAAAAGCAAACGTAGATTTTGCAGTCACCTCGCAATCAACTTGCCTTGCCTTATTACGGGTTCTATAATTGTAGTTAAGTAAGGTAATAATAATATCTTCTAAAATAAAATAAGAAGTGATTCTTTAGCATCAAGTAAAATTATTATACAAGTATTTGGTGCAATAATTTGTTAGGATTTTTTTAGGAAGAAATACGGAAGGGCTCTCATAAATTTTTTTTTCTTTTTTCTCATAAACTTTGCTTTTTTTTTTCTCATTAAATTTTCTTAATTCATAGCTCCATAATGATAGTACAAATCAGATTCCTTTTTATAGAGAAAATACATATAATTAAATAAAAGATAAATAAAGTAAAGTAACTACTTATCCCTAAAATCAATCATGTACCCACTAGTTAACTCATATATATGACTAATTCAAAAATAAATTAAATCTCTAAAATTCAAATTTGATGAACAGATTCATGCTTCCAATAACAATATAATAATATTATTATTATTATTAATGCCCAACATAATTGACGAGCTACACCCTAAGTGAGACAACACATGTTTGATCCTTAAAGTCGACATTGTTAGAATGGCTCAATCATTTCGTCTCTGTAGTCCGAATGAGATTAATTTTCGCTTAGACCGTTACATGGATTGGTGGATAAATCATATCATTACAAAAAAAAGACTATTATTTTTTTAATATAACATAAAAATTATAAGAATCATATAAAATATCACAATAAACATATTTTATTTAAAGAAACCTCTCATTAATATACATTTTTATGCATTTCAAATTATAAATAGCCTACAAAGGAAGATTCTTTTCTTTGGAGTTTCATTTTATATATAAAAAAAAATCTGCAAGTTCATATTTTTCAAAGGGTTGTGCTATAAATATGCGACAGCAAGAGCTACGAAGTAAGATTGTTTCTTTTTCTCTCTTCTTTATTTATTTTTCTTTTAATTTTATCTTTAATTTTAATTATATATTTTCGGACTTTGTGTCAAACTAGGAGTAAAATTTGGATGGCTGCATCAATGGCCCTCTTACAATACATGCCCTTTTTCAAACATTAATAATTTAATGCAATTCTGCGCACTGTGCACCTATATTCTATAATTCTTTTTTTTTTTTGGAGCAATGTGCATCTGTAATTCATCTGTAAGTAATTTAGCAATATTTTGTCAGTGATCATATCAATCTTTGACTCTGTGTCAAGCAAAGCAATATTGTTGATCTTACTTAATAGTTAATACTGAGATTGCTCAGTTTCCTCCATTGCTAACAAAGAGGTTTCCATCGCTCTATCAATGACTAAGCACTTTTAAGTTTTTGCTCTCAGTTTTTGAGATTTTAGTCAAATCCTATCTGATTTAAATCTGAAGTTAGTTGATAAATTGGGATACAAGTAAACCCACCTACTGATCTATATCTTAGCCCTTCATTAGGTGGTGTGACATTAGTTTTAGATTATTATTATCACTCGCCTAATTTTGATTTTCACGATTACAAAATGATAATTTATATTAATGGTAATAATATCGGTAGGCCGAGGCTAACAAATAATTATGTTAAAATTCGTAGGCGTCCCTATCCGCAGTTTTTATTCAACTACGCTGTACTATAAAATAGTAAATCACGATAGGGTTTCGAGGAAACTTCATTGAAAAGCAAGCAGTGTTTGGGTTATTGGTTGTGGTCCACGTGACCTGGCACATGAGTTTATTTCAATAATTTGGTGTTCCAGATGACACATCCATAGATCCACTTCCTCATGTAATTGTTTCTGTATCTAAAATTGAGTCAAAGAAAGCAAAGACAAATGCAAAATGTTTATACAAATAAATGGACAGTCTGGAGTAGAATCATTTCATTACAGTGGTCTAGCATGTAGAACCCTTTCATCATGTTGTCACGTTGGGACAATTTTGATCAAATAATTCACTTTTTGTCTCAGTTATTTACTCCCCTCAATAAAACCATATTTCTTAATTTCTTAAGATATTGGATGTGTAAATTTTGGAGAGAAAGAAAAAATAAGGATACATAAATTACAGCGTTTATTTTCTTTTATTTGTATCTCTTGTTTTTTTCTAACATTTTTTTAAAAGAAATAGAAAAAATCTAGTTTGCCGAACACCAAGTAGGTACCAGCCTAGAAGTACAGAAAACATAAGTAAAAGGTAACAAAAGAAGGTTGAGATATTTGAAAAAGATGAAAAAGCAGAGCCCACAAGTAGGTCACTGACAGGAAGAAAACAGTTCATGTCTTCTAAAACTGAAAAGTTTAAAGGTTCATTTTGATCCTAAATGTATGTCCTAATGTTCATTTTGGTCCATTATGTTTCAAAATGTTCAAAATGGTCCTAAATGACGGCAAAATGTTTCATTTTGGTCCAAACTATTGAATATGGCTCGTTTAAAATTCAAACATGACGAGTTTAAAGTTATGTATGGTTCTCAAAGAGTACTTTCTCTATCTAGTTGGGGTCATCAACAAACGAGGTCAAATCGATCCTAAAAGTAGACAGCTCGTTTCATTGTCAGACAAGCAAAGTTGATCACATCTCTCTCGTTTCAAATTTGAATGCGACGAATTAAGAGCTACGAGTTCCTCTTAACAAGTCCTTTGAACTTGAAATGAGAGACGAGAGAAATGTGACCAAATTCAATAATTTAGGACTAAAATGAAACATTTTACCAACATTTAGGACCAAAATGAAACATCTTGTCAACATTTAGGACTAATTTGAACCTTTTGGAACATAATGGACCAAAATGAACATTAGAGCATACATTTAGGACCAAAATGATCCTTTGACCAACTGAAAATAATCATTTAGATGACTAGCAGATACAATCAATCCACCTAGAAGCTGCTAACTCTAAGGATCCATCTTCAAAGAAAATTCTGGAGGCCACTTCAATTTAACCGAAGATTAGATGTAGTTCTTGAAGGGAGACAAAAATAATAATAATAATAATGTAGTTGCAAAATTTTACTTCGGATCATATTTTTGTTATAATTGTAACATCCTCTCCGGGGTTTTAAATTTTGATATGAGCAATTGAATGACAGTAATATATACGGATAGCTAACTCCCAAAAGCCATTCTTTATGGTATGGTATTTTCACGCAGCAGACAACACAAAAGCTTGTAGTTTTAACTCTAAAAACGTGTGATATCATCAATGATTTGATTTACCTTAAACAGTCAGAATCACAGTATGGAAAAGCAAAGAATTCTTGTACCATGCCCTTTGAGCTTTTCAAGAGCTGTCTTGGCTCTCCAAGAAAGGGCCAAACTCCAAAAGGAAAGAAACGGAGTATCAAGAAACATAAAAAGAAAGCGTCAAGATCTTATTACGAGACAAGATATTGAATCTGCAAAACTAATCTGTATATAAACAGACGCTTACAATTACAAGAAACATAGGTAGACAGAGGATTGATTCGACCCAAAACAAGAAAATTATGTATAATCTCACCATTAAAACAAGAAACCTCTCAGGACCCAATAAAAGTATATACTATATAGCAGGTGTTCCAATTTACAAAAGGAAACTAACAATTGCTCTGCTAAGGAACACAAAGTTCAAAGTCTTGAATAGAATAGAAAGAGAGGGAAAAAGAAGATAAAAGAAGCTAGGAAAAACTACCACCAGCCATAAAGAACCTGTGAGTACTTATCTTTGAGCCACCTGAAGCTCTTCCTAAATGATCCTTTGACCTTCCCTTCCACGGAATACATCTTATAGCTAGCAACCCTTTTCTTCCTCTGAAACTCAGGGTCGTGGAAGCTCAAAGACTTGGAGATAGAGGACCCACCAGAAAAGCTTTTTCCTTTCTTGAACTTCAATTCCTTAGGATTAGGATTAGGAAGACCCATCTGTGTCTGTGCATAAGAGACGCTGTAGCTTCTGATTGCATAAGGTCCGTAATAGTTCTCCATCTGCATCGCTTGCTCATTTCCATAAGGCCTTGATCTGTTGTAGTCCTCCATGGAAATGAGGCAGCAAGGTCGTCCAAGAGCCTTTGTCTTTCTCTCTCTTTCAAGCCTTTTGATCAGAGAAATGATCAAAGTATGAGGGAGAAAGGAGAAGCACAATAGTAAAATGGGGTCCAACAAAAGATTGTTTTATATTTGCTTTCCCGTTTTAATTCAAATATAAGGATGATGGGGAATGACTTTGTCTTTGGGTGATAACTGATGATTCATTTAATTTTTGTCCACTTGGCGTGTTTAGTTGGGAATCACACGGTCTGCGTTATTTCGTTTACAAATTTTTCATATTTTTGCCTTTTGATTTTGACCCAGACAACGGACTCCCAAGAGATAGTATTTGTCTACAATAAATGTTTGCATATTCGATATACCCTTCACAAGTCAAATTTTCCACATATCCAAATTCTAAAACGGTGTCTATTACTACAGTAGTGGACTAAGTCTACTCTTTTACTTGAAATATTTAGTTTTTTTTTTAATAACGAAAAGTTTCTACAGTTTCAGGCGAAAAATAAAATAAAGCGAACCACTCCTAATAATTGGAAAGGGATTATTCGAATTTAATGGACAGCTCAATTGGCTTTGGCATAAACTAGTAGATGGATGCTAGTGCTTGATGCGTACTTCATTTCACGTAAAACAAGATTTAAAAATTCTTTAAACCAAAATAAAATAACATTAAATTGCATTATAGCGATCTTGCATAGGTAAATTAGTTATATAATATCGCAGATTAGAAATGCATGTCGTAAACGTAAGCCATTTTGATGATCCACTCCTGACTAGTTACATAATAATGAATGACTTGACTTACACGTTATGAAAGTCTTGCTTTCTTGCCTGCGGTCGTTCCAGCCACATAGAAACTGTCCTAGAATTCAAAGCAGAGTTATTACGTTATTAACAAACTATTACCAACTGATCAAGGCTATTTCAAGATTAATGCCACGATAGAATTTCTAATCATCTTACGCAGCTGATCTATAACTCAATTTGAGATCCCATTTCAGATATTGAACGAGGGTGTCACACGTAACAAGCACACAGAATCAAATAAAGAAATATAGTCAAAGTTTTGTCAATTGGAATCAATAGTCGTGTTCCGAAACACAAAACCACAGCCTGAACATTATAGATACGAATATGATTATGAATCACAGGACAAACGAGCGACAGTGATGCCAAGTCCAGTATATTTGCCAGCAATTTCAAATCTACATAACCACCCTTCATACAGATACTAAAACCAAACATAAAAGAAAAGGGACTTAGACCCAAGATAAAAGGATTCTCCAATCATTCTTAAGACAATAGAAATGCAAACAAACTCCGGAGCAAAATTTGCTACAACACTTTCAGCTAGACCCAAAATTAGAAAGAAAGCATATTTCAGATGCACAAGACCCTGATCCCCCTTGCTTGGGGAGAAGTTCAATTCATACTAGAAAGAGGCCACAGATCATAATAATGAAAATGACAAGCACAGCCTCCACAGCAAAATAAGATTACTAGTGAACCACCTCAAAGGAGATCAGCAACATTGGCAGGCAGCTCTTCAATCACAACATTATAAAACCTTTGAATATCGTATAGCATCCTATCATCTTCCTTGGTCACAAAATTGATAGCAACACCCTTCCTCCCAAACCGGCCACTACGACCAATTCGATGCAGATAGTTCTCAGGCTGGGTCGGGAGGTCATAATTGATTACAAGTGAAACTTGCTGGACATCAATACCACGGGCTAACAGGTCTGTGGTGATCAAAACACGAGAAGATCCAGAACGGAATTCCCTCATGATGATATCCCTTGTGTTTTGGTCCATGTCTCCGTGGGTTGCTGAGACTGTGTGATCACGACTGCGCATCTTGTCTGTCAGCCAATCTACCTTGCGCCTGGTGTTCACAAAGATGACACTCTGAGTAATTGCCAATGTCTCGTAGAGATCACAAAGAGTCTCGAGCTTCCATTCCTCCTTATCAACATTGACATAAAATTGCTTGATCCCTTCAAGGGTAAGCTCATCACGTTTCACCAATATTCTCACAGGTTTATTCATGAACTTCCTTGTGATCTCCAGGGCCTCAGGTGGCATTGTGGCAGAGAAAACCCCAACCTGAATTTTAGGTGGCAGCAGCTGAAATATATCATAGATCTGAAAGAACAGACAGGACTGAGTCAGAATCATAAACTATTGAACCAAGGGGTAGATGTCTAGAAGAAGTTGAAATTATCTTAGGATTCTTACTTTTGTAATATTACATAAGCATATAAGCAACTACCAATTCTTATCACTATTAAGATGCATTTCATGAAAAAAGTAATGTCTTTTCGGAGTGCCCTCAAATCTCTGTAGCTCTATCTATAAAGATATGAAAATTAACACTAGAGATGTAAACATTAGGCTTTCTAAAACATGGCAAAATAAAATAAGAAACAGAAGAAAAAAAATCAATCAACGTCACACTCCCTTCTTCTCTGCCCCCTCCCCTTTACTCTTCTCATTCTTCCAGTTCAAAGAACTTGGGCATTTACAGTTTTAATAGGGTAACAATTTGTAACTAGCTAAATTTATACCAAGAGGCAAGAGTCAAAATATCTCTACATACTGTCAGAGAACTAGATAAAAAAACTCATCAGAAACCAACGAAGTTTGTAACATACATCTAAAAAAAACTAAAGAAAATTAACAGCAACCAAGAAGTAACCAACTACGAGACTTTGAAACGCAATTATCCAAATCCAAATTCTTTTTGCACCCTAGTAAAAGAACAGAAGAAAAGCATTAAAGATAGATATATAGGCTGAGAAAAATTAGAGGACCTGATCCTTGAAACCCCGAGAAAGCATCTCATCTGCCTCATCCAACACAAACATTCGAATGTTATCAGGGCGTAAAGATTGTCTACGCAGCATGTCAAACACACGACCAGGAGTACCAACAACAACATGGACCCCACTTGACAGGATGCGTTGATCTTCTCTAACACTGGTGCCACCCACACAAGCATGAACCTTGACACCAAGATAGTCACCTAGTGCCCGCATGACCTTCTCAATTTGTTGTGCAAGTTCACGAGTGGGAGCAAGAACCAGTGCCTGGCATTCAACTAAGCTGTAATCAAGCTGCTGCAAAACTCCAGAGCAAAAGGTGGCAGTTTTTCCCGTTCCAGATTGTGCTTGTTGAATTACATCAAGTCCCTTGCAGAAAGGAACAATCCCTCTTTGCTGGATTGCAGAAGGCTTCTCAAAACCTTTCAAGAAGTTATACAAAATTATCCGATTTTGTCATGCATGGGTGTAAACAAAACATAGAAAGAGCAATTATTCGAGATACTCAGAAGCATAATTTTTCATTGTAAATTAACATCAGATTCAATGCAAGTATAAGTAATACAAACCAAACTTCTCAATCAGGATTTTTTATGTTGAATAACTGATCAGCATTAGTACAGTACATTCAAGCACTAATGAACATACCATATGCATAAATTCCCCTCAGAAGATTCTCCTGCAGTCCCATAGCATCAAAACTTTCATGAACTTCATCATAAGTAGTGAAGAAATCTTGCCCGTCAGTTCCAAGTCTGCAGCCATTGATGCATCAAAACAGGAATAAGCACACAGCAAAATGCATCAAAGGAATGTATTATGTTGTTGACTAATAAATGATTTGATGTTACCACTCATATGACATAAACTAAAAGCATATTTCAATCCTAGTGCATCTATCTCAAGTATCCAGAAAGAAACAAAAGGAAGAAAAACTTACAATTCACTCATCTTGGCATCATATTGACGAGCATCAAATTGTGACCCTTCTGGTGCCGCGCCAGCCATGACTGCAAACTATAAAGGAAAATAATATTTATATCAATTCATTTAGCTATCTACAGGACAGGCTTAAGACTTAAGTGATATAACACAAATGCAATTCAAAAGTTCACAAAGTTAGTATGGTTTGATTGCCATAATCAATCTGATTAAGAAGCTTGCATACCTTAAATGGGCCTATTGTTATATTGTGCAAGTGTGGTAGAAAACAAAATGTTAGCAGAAGAGAGAGAAGAGTAGTAAAGATTCAAGACATCAAATACCAAATAATTACTTGTCCTCATCCATTGCTCATTCTACTTTAAGGTAGTAAAGCATGCTTCAAAAGGATTTATATATCCAATTGTTCCCAACATCGCAAAATCAACTATTTATGACCATTAATCCTAAGTGAAAATCACATTAAGTAGTCAATCAAACCTTCGCAATAACAATAATGGCATTTAACAACGAGACAACCAGCAGTTCAAACAAAGCAATTTAAAACCAATTGAGAAATGAACATAACATAAAGGGGAGGACATTACTAAACCAAAGAGGAATAATATCATATTCATATGTGAGTGAAACACATTTTTATACACAAGCCATAGCCTCAAAATAAAAATAAAAAACGTCAACTATTTTGAGGATAGCGCATTCAAAGACATAAAAAATGCTCCTATTCGGCACCGTCTACCAAGTCGATTGTACCGTGGCGCCTAACTGCCAACGATATATAAAAGAAACAATCAAGTGATCAAATAAAACACGAAGAAACCGTAGCAGAGAAATCAAGAGAAAATCTAGGGAGAAAAATAGAAGATCAGCGAGTCATTCGGGTGTCCTCGATGCTTGATTGGCTTCACTTCACTTCACCGAGCAGTTTGAGTTATTATTATTATGATTATTATTTAACCAGTAATCAAAGATTACGAGTACGCTTTCTGGAACAACTCCCAAAACAGAAAACGAACTTTGTAACAAGAGACAGCAATCTAGAGCCAAGACCCACTCATAAAGTACGGAAATCTAAAGAGCAAGAAGGAAATCGATCAACAGACAAGCAAAATACAGTATTCAACGAGATGCAACTTTGAAGAGCAACAAGATGGAAAGAAAATTTGGGATATCAGCAAGTTCGGAGGTCAAACCTTAGACGAGGAGTGTAGAGAAACAAGTTAAACAGAGATGTTATGTGAGCGGATTGTGAGATTAGGATTCCCCAACCTCGTCGGATCTTCGATTGCTGAAGTTGCGAGTTGAGGAAACACAAGGAGGCGTCGTCGCACAGAGAGACGCCGGTGAGGGCAAAAATAAGAGGGAGTCAAATCGTCCAATGGTCGGAGGGTTTTGATGCTTTTATTTTCAGATTGTCGGTTTTAACCCTGGACCATCCTTGTTATTTCAGCTTGATAGACCATGTTACGACGTCGTGTTGAGATCGCAAAATCGTCCTCTTCAAAATATGTCTGTTTTTTCAACCATGGTCTATTTTTTCGGACGAAACACTTTCGTCGCTTGGGTGTCTCAGAAACCCAAAGACGAAGGAAGGGGACTTTTTGATTCCTGCATCCTATTCGGATCACTTTCAAATTAAAAATATATAACTACTACAATATATTTAATAAGATATTTTTTTCCTCTAAAATCCATTGTTACTTATTAGTTATACTTGTATCTCTTATCTAATGATTGATTTTGTCTCTTAAATGTATGACTCTTGAACTTACATCACAATAGGAATTTTTCAAAACTTCCATCGTAACTATTTTGATAAATAATAATTACTAGTTGAAAAGAAAACAAATATACTACTTCAGTTGGAAATCAAATCTTGACGAGTCCTATTTCGATAAAATAGCTTCGTTAATATATTGCATATGGATTCTGATCTTACAATCTATTTTCTCTTCTATATAGTTCGAAATTCAAATGATTGATTTTGTCTCTTAAATGTATGACTCTACCTTCATAACTTTCTTTGAATGTGAGTTAATGGTAATATAAAGATCGTGAACGTTCTTAGGGGATATAAGATGGGTAAAACTTACATCAATTTTCTATATCTTTGTTATCAAATTCTCTAATCAATACTTGACACGTGACAAAAATTTTATATATGACCAATCATGAAAGAGAGATAATATTAAATATCATTTTTTGCATAACTAATCATTGAAGAGAGAGAATGTAATTAAGACTTATAATTAGTGGAACTTGATAACAAGGATGTAAGAAACTCGATATAAGTTTTATCCATATAAGATACTGCAATAAATATTTTTAACATGTTTGTGGGATTATGAATTCTTGCGCATAGTTATGCTTTGATGATTTTTTTTTTTTCTTTTTTGATGGAATGCGTTGATCATTTGTTGTGTGTCATACACTCATACTGATACATGATCTTAATCCAAAAAAAAAAAAATCCACGAGAATAATTGTGTAGATATTTATGTGAGTATACCTCAGAGGCTCAGAGTATAAATTGTTGGGTGGATCACGGTGATGGGCTAACCAGGTGAATTAGTGATTTCTTAGTTGCGAGTCAAATTGCTAAGATAGGCCTTGGTCCAATTGGAAAGCTTAACTGCTTTTACAGGCCCACTTTACAGAAATTGTTCACTTTACCAACCATGCTTGCTTCACATTGAAAGAGGATTATTATTTTTTTCTCCAAATGGTTAATTTTATCTTTAATATTTTATATTTTGATTGATTTTATCTTTGTTCTTATTTTAATCAAATATATGTAGCTAATGACATGTAATGTAAAATTATTAGAAAAAGAAATTTTAATTTTAATTTAGATTGAAATATAAGATGAAGTCTATCATTAATTTATTAAAAGAAATTAATCAAAAAATAAAATTTGACTAAAATGTGAATTATTGAAGATAAAATTAATTGCAAAAGAAAATTAGGAAAGAAATGAATACTTAGTGTAAAGTTTGGGTCTTTGGGAAACCGAAAAAGTGGTTTTGTACATTTATCAATGGAGTGTATGCAACATAGTCTCTCATGTTTACTTCCACTTTGGTTTCCCATGATGACCAGTCTACTATACCTGCTGCCTACCTCCATGTAAACTTTGTTTCATTCTCTTGTCTGCTTCATGACACAAAAACTAATATGCACTGTGTTTCAACATTACATTATTATATCGTGAATTATTGAGCCGAACATCGGATGAGATGCACCGTACGTATATATGATATGGAATCGAATAACATAAAAAATCATTTAATAAGGAGATAAGGATGTGTACGTTTTGTGACAATGGAAATTAAACAGCAGATTTATCAACATTGTAATTATATTTATTTGACCTCACAATTTGAATGATGCTTCATGAGAACATTGACACGTTTGTGGCAGATACGAACATGTATATATTAGGTGGAAGCACACACATAAGCATAAATGTAAGGAAAAATACACAATCGGTTTTACTTGATTTGATGTCGATAACTACTATCACGATTTTATTGGAATAATTTTATTATTTTTAATTTTTTAAAAAAAAATAAATTTTTTAAGTGACTTGTATTTAATTAATTACTATTGTTAAGTATAAATGAATATTCTTAATATAATAGAGAATTAAGTATTTGGACTTTTTAACATAATGGGTCTAGATTAAAGTTTTGAGATACTTATAAATATATTACTAAATACCGAGGAGGTAAGTCTCTCTTGAAAAGACTTAAGAGAAAGTTGAGAAGTCATTTAATTCATTCATCAATATAGTGAAAATTATTTGTTTTTTTTATAACAAAAGAAATTCATTAAAAAACAAAGCAGAGGAACATAATAATTGTTTTTAGGTGAATGTAAGTTACTGACCAACCATAATAATTGTATGTGTTCATCTATTATTTTTTCTTTTCCACATTCTTATTACTTGTTTGATTTATCATTTATGAATGGTTGTTAAAAGATACTCTAAATTCTAATAAAAAAAATTATGAATTCTCTAAATAGTTTTTAAATTAAAAACCTGTTCGACCAAATAAATAAAAAAAAAACTTTTAAACCCTGTTTACAACTACTACTGAAACCCCAACTACTGAAACCCCAATACATCATTTTGTTATAGGTTAGTAGAATGTGTTAATATATATATATATATATATATATATATATATTGGGAATTTCATATATTTGTCTCCATTATTTTGTTCGGCCATCATATGTACATGATCTCATTCAATTATCTAACAAGCTGTCCTCCTTCTCTTTTTAAGAAATTGAAAGACACTAGCTAGTAAAGTCAATTTAAAAGACTAGCCAATCCACGAAATCCTCTTCTACTAAAAATTTTATCCAATTAATGTAGGACTTGAAAGACGCATTTAGGCAACACATAGGCAAATTTGTTTAGGTTGGTTTTATCTCCAGCCAAAATGAACAGACAGTTGTTGCGCAATATATACAATTTTGGTGTGTCTGTTATATATTAATTAGCACCGTCCTATAGAAAATGTTAGGCAATTATGTCCAGTGATTTTTCTAGTTGCTCTTTGGTTTGGCGCAAAAAAGGATGTCCAGCCAAAATGAACAGAGCAGTATCATCAGGCCTTTCTTTGAACGAAGTTCGTTTTCTATCCAAAAAAAAAAAAACATCCTATATATGTATTCCTGCTATGAAAAAGGCATGTGGTTTGTGATTCAATGCAATCCCTTACACCGCCAGAAATGGCCAATAATAAAGAATTAAAAAAAAGAGTGATTAGCGGCTGCAGGAAGAGCAGAAGAAGGGCAGAATAAGCATAATAAGATGCAATGCATGCCTCCAAAATGGGGTCACATGCAAAACTTATACAATTGGGGAAGTTTTAACCAAGTTTGGTTGGTCTAGTGGTTTACTTCATTAGGTCGCTTAAGTAACGTCAGGGGTTCGAATCCTGTCTTGTGTATGCAGCAACCAATTGGCCAGCGGCAGACCCTTAAATGGAGCATCGATCTGCGAAAGATTAATCCTTAGCCTATCGGGCTAAGGGATACCTTTGGGAAAAAAAAAAATGGGATCACATGCAAACCTTATGCCACCTGACTCATTCACTTGCCACTTCATTTCTCTCTACCCCCGCCGCTTCATTATATTTATATTTATATATATATTCAGTTATTCACCCACCACCTACACCTCACACCTTTCATTTTCTCTCATCTTTCTCTCTCTGTGACCACATATATATATTCATAATATATATATTGAGCATGCTGCAGGCCACCCCAATTCATTCTTGATAAGGCAAAGCAGCCTCTTCTTTCTTTGTTGTTGGCCACTTCCCAACACACTCGACTCACTATGTATATATCGCTTTCCAAAAAGGACGCGCCCACTCTATATCATACTATCTTAATTAGGGTTTCATTCCTTTCTTAATTCATTATCTCTTTAACACTTCACCCTCACCTCAATCACGCCTCTCATGATTATAAGAGTTTCTACTTTACTATTCTATGAAATTCATCCAAAGTCAGCAGAGTCTGATTCATCGGGCAAAAAAAAAGTCTGATTCAAAGAAAAGATATATTACTCGTATTATATAAAAATTTGATGAAAATAAATTTTATATTAACAAAAAATAATTAACTTAAAAAATTTTATGGGTTTAAATCTCGGTCTAAATTCAAAAATCATAATATACTATACATGATCATGACACTACCCATAGATCATACTCAAGCAAAGCAAGCACGTTCTTCCTTTGAATTATACCTAAAAACTGATGCATGCCACGTACACCATTTCTCACCTTTTCTTATTGTTAATTTCACTTACATCCCCCTCAAACACCCATTTTTACTTGCCCAAAGCACTCAAAGCACCATATCTATATAGGTAATATAAAACGTGCTACTCTAAAGGGTATATATATATATACATATATATAAAAAAGAAAGTGGAGAATTGTCCATGGCACATTTATAGAATATATATATATGTTAGATGCTATGCTTTATCATAATTGTTGATGATATCATGACCGATGCAAGTGGCCATCAACAAGCCAAGTATATATTTTTAATTTGTTGATTTTATGCATGCCAACCTCGGTTGAAACACTTGGAAGTTGGAATCTACATCAACATCGATCTATATGTTTGTAAATCTCTCCTCCAAATAGAAATTAATAAGGAAACTGTAGAAAACGTAACGTTGCTCATGATCATCCCCCTTCCTTATTCGGAAACCTTGTTAATCTTTCCCAATTCGGCCGTAGCCGCCCACTTCTTACCATCGTTACTAGTAGACTCACTGGTACATTATACGCCCACTATATATAGGCCCTTCACTATAAAAATAACTATATGTATTTCTCCTTAAGCGTGTAACACCTTATAATGGTCGGCGTGATATCTAAATATATGGGTGATCATCAGAGAGGGACAGATCTAGAGAGAGAATAAATATATACACAATCAAGAAAAAACAATATAATTTTTAAAACTTTTTAACCCTACATCATCACTAGATTGATTATCTATGATCTTGGAGAAAATTTGAGGAGCTTAATTAATTGAATACTCAGACTAAATATTTGGTGCATATGTGTATGCATAATTCCAGACTCAGAAAATATATATGGCCTATGCACTGATAATGATTGGCTTAACTTCCTCAAATCATGTTCATGAGAGAGTAATACTAATATCCGATGGATGCATATATAGCTGAAGGGGTAGATTATAGAAGATGTGAGGAATTGAAGGGACCAATGAAATTGGTTTATGTTTAATTGTTAAATTCAACCTGCAAGGCCAATTAATTAAGTACCAAATCTAAGGCATTGATTTTTTTGTAGTATTGAATTGGGAATGTGTCAAAGGCATGACGTCCCGCAAACCACGCACTTGCAACAATTGTTTCTAATCGAATATTAAAGAAATGAATATTCTGTATTGAATTGAATGAATAGAGATTACAGAGGGAAGCTTATATATAAGCTTCATACACATGACGCTATGAATTACTGATAACTAATACAGCTGTAAGCTTCTAACAGAATTACAACCAATATGAAACTAACAACTAACAATGAATCTAATCACAATACAGTCCCTATACATCTGCTGATGTGGCAGCTATAGTAATCACTCTATTATCCCCCGGTAAGCTGAGAGTGAGTAGTATTAAAAACCTGAAGCTTATCTCTCAAGGCACAGAAACGAGGGTGAGACAATGGTTTAGTAAGAACATCAGCAGTTTGATCCAAAGATGGAATATGTGAAATGTTAAGTAAACCCTTGATAACTTTGTCTCGAACAAAGAAAATATCTAACTCCATATGCTTGGTGCGATTGTGAAGAACAGGATTGTAGGTAAGCTGGACAGCACTAGAATTGTCACAAAAAATTTGAGGCTTGACAGAAGAAGAACAATGAAGCTCTTGAAGAAGTGACTGCACCCATGTAATCTCAGAAACAAGAGAAGCAATGCTTCGATACTCTGCCTCAGTACTTGAGCGTGAAACTACTGGTTGCTTCTTGGAACTCCATGAGATCAAATTAGAGCCAAAAAACAATCCAAAGCCTGTAGTTGATCGTCTGTCATCAATGTCACTGGCCCAGTCAGCATCACAGAACCCAGTAAGATGCAGAGATGAGCTAGGAGTGAGATGTAAACCATGATCAATTGTACCCTTAAGATAACGCAGAATCCGCTTGACAGCTACCCAATGCTCATCTAATGGTTGACTCATAAACTGGCAAACTTTGTTGACAGCAAAAGAAATTTCTGGTCTAGTAATTGTAGCATATTGAAGAGCCCACCTGTTGATCGATAGAGATGAGGATCTGACATATAATTGGACCCATTCTTGGTCAATTTAAGACCAGCTACCATAGGAGTACTGATCGAATTAGCACCATCCATTTTTGTCTTTACTAACAAATCCTGAATATACTTAGCTTGTGACAAGGTAATAGCACCAGTAGAAAGATAATTCACTTTGATACCAAGAAAATAATTTAATTTTCCCAAATCTTTGAGAGAAAATTCTGCATTCAGTCTAAGTTTGAGATCAGTAATAAAAGCTACAGAAGAACCTGTGATGATGATATCATCAACATAGACCAATAAATAAGTAACAAAAGAACTAGTTGTATGCACAAAGAGAGAAGGATCACAGCGACTAGCTTGAAAACCAAACTTGATTAGTGTAGAAGCCAATCGTTGGAACCAAGCGCGAGGAGCTTGCTTAAGACCATAGAGGGACTTATGTAGCTTGCAAACCAATGAGGAATCAGCAGCAACAAAACCTGGAGGTTGACTCATGTAGATATCTTCAGAAATAACTCCATTAAGAAACGCATTATTGACATCTAGTTGAAACAGAGGCCAAGACTTTGACAGAGCAAGAGTGAGAATTACTCGAACTGTAGTTGGCTTAACAACAGGTGAAAAGGTTTCTGTATAATCACATCCTTCTTCTTGATGAAACCCTTTAGCAACAAGTCTAGCTTTATAGCGATTAATCGTACCATCTGAATTTTCTTTAACTCGAAATACCCACTTACAACCAATTGGTTGCCTACCAAGTGGCAATGGGACAAGAGACCATGTTTTGTTGGTCATAAGAGCATGATATTCATCATCCATAGCTGATTTCCAATGTGGAATAGCAAGAGCAGCCTTAACAGTTTTAGGTACACGCGAATCATGAGTTTGAGCAACATATAAATTAATTTTAGGCTTGAAAATGCCAGACTTCGAACGTGTCTGAATGGTATGAACAGGAGGGTTAGTAATAGTAACAGGAGCAGTAGGATTGGAACTATTAGAAGTAGAAGACAGTGTGGGAGATGATGAAGAATTTGATAATTTAAGTAATGTATCAGGTGGTGAAGATGACTGAGAAATTGGTGAATGAGAATGAACAGATGTGGAGGAAGAAAAAGTGGACATAGGAAGATGAGTATCATTGTCATGAGCAGCTTCATTAGAGTGAGTGAGTGGTGAAGATAAGTGACCAGAGGAAACATAATGATCAAGAATGATTGGTGGAGAGGCAGATGGAAAAACAGGACATGAAGAAGAAGAAGTGGACTGAGTAGAAACAAAATCAGTGAGATAAGGAAAGGATGTTTCATCAAAACGAACATCCCTAGAAATGTACATGCGACCTGAAGGTGAGAGACACTTGTAACCTTTATGAGAAGGAGAATAACCAAGGAAAAGACACTTAGTGGATCTACACTCAATTTTGTGATTGTTATAGGGACGCAATAAAGGATAACAGGCACAACCAAAAACTTTGAGAAAAAGATAATCTGGAGATTTATTATACAATGTTGAATATGGAGAATTGTGATTTAAAACTGGTGTAGGTAAGAGATTGATAAGATGGACAGCACACAGAAAAGCATCTTCCCAAAAAGAAAGAGGCAATGATGCTTGTGCAAGAAGACATAACCCGAGTTCTACTATATGCCTATGCTTTCTTTCAACAGAACCATTTTGAGGATGAGTGTAAGGACAAGACAATCTATGAATTATGCCATTAGTTTTAAGATAGGAAGAGAAAGAATGAAATTCTCCTCCCCAGCCAGACTGTAAGGCTTTAAGTTTGTGATTGAATTGATTTTCTACTAAGGATTTGAACTCAAGAAAGATTTTAAACGAATCACTTTTATTCTTAAGAGGAAAAATCCAAGAGAATCGACTAAAAGCATCAACAAAACAAAGGTAATTCCTAGAACCATATCTAGAAACAGTAGGTGAAGGTCCCCAAACATCCATAAAAACTAATTCAAGAGGATTATGATAAGTGTGATTTGAAGGAGGATGGGGTAACTTGTGCATTTTTCCATAACAACACGCAGAACAGAAGTCAGATATATTTCGATTAGGCACTTTGATATTACATGTTTTCAATACATGACCAATAGTAGAAACAGATGAATGACCTAAACGTGAATGCCACAAACTAAAAGAAGAAAGATTACAAGTGTCATTACAAGAAGAATTGACAGTATTATTGGAAGAAGAAGCCAAAACAGATGAACAAACAATTGGCGAAACACCAAAAGATGAATTGTAGCGCCTTGACTGAGAGCAAATGTCAAGATTGCCAAAAGAGTACAATCCATCAGACCTAAGCTTCCCCTCCAAGAGTGTTTCCTTGGAATCCTGAGACTTGACACAACAAAAATTAGGATGAAATTCAAAAAACACAGAGTTATCACGAGCAAACTTTGACACACTAATGAGATTCTTAGTAATGTGAGGCACATGTAAAAGATTATTGAGCTGTAAAGACACATCAGGAAGAATAGGAGAACGAAATGATGAGTTACCAAAATGTTTGATAGACACACCTGTTCCATCACCCATGTGGACCTGCTCATGACCATGATAGGCTGAACTGTTTATGAGATTAGAATGATTATAGGTGACATGGTTTGATGCTCCAGAATCAGGGAACCAAGATGAATCATTAACAACATCAGGAGTAGCAAAGGTAGAGGCCATATTCACTGATGGACGAGGACCAGAAAAAGTATTTTGAAGATACTGTGAATCATTGAGGAAGTAATTTGAATCATAACGATGATAACAGTAAGAGGCAAGATGACCAGTACGATTGCAGACTTGACAAACAAAGTTTGATTTCGGTCCTCGTGGAGTGAAACCACGACCACCACGACCTCTGCCTCGAAATGAGTTATTGCGACCACCACGACTATTAGCACCATGAAATCGAGAGTTATTGTTCTGATTATTATTCTGATTGAAGACCTGAGACGACTTAGATGAATTTGATGAACCGGAATTCTTATCTTTGGAATCCTGCGTAGCAAGATTCACAGTTGGTGCAGCAACTACTGGTTTAACATGCTTTTCAAGTTGAATCTCTTCAGAGATTAAGAGAGCTTGAAGCTCAGAAATAGAAATATTACCCGATCGAACATTGACTGATGTAATAAAAGGACGATACTCTTCCGGTAGTCCTTCAAGAATGCTTTGAATGTGCTCATGTACAGGAACTGGAGATCCAATCAAAGTCAAAGCATCAACAATGGCTTTGATTCGAAGAAGATACTCCATCATTGTTCGTGTGTTCTTTTTAATGCTGCGAAGTTCTGTTCTGTACTGATAAACTTTTGCTTTCATGTGTGTACCGAAATGATCCTGAATACGTTCCCAAACTTCAAAAGAATGAACACATCCTACAGCTAATGCTTGCATCTGATCACCAAGCGATGAAAGAATCCAAGACATGAGGAGTTTGTCCTGCTTACGCCAAGTAACGAACGCAGGATTAAATTTGTTAGCTGATCGATCTTCAGCTGTGAGAAACATATCCGGCATCGAATTTCCAAAAAGAAAATCATCAAGACCATGACCTTGAACAGCAGAAGTAATCTGCTGATGCCAAGGAAGATAATTCTTATCATCAAGCTTGGTTGTGATAGAATGTGAGAAAGAAATGATAGGAGAGGAAGAAGGTGTTTGCGAAGAAATCGAAACAGAGTTGGAAATAGGTGTAGAAAGTTGAGACGAAGAGTCCATGGCTGTAAGGCTATGACTCTGATACCATAATCGAATATTAAAGAAATGAATATTCTGTATTGAATTTAATGAATAGAGATTACAGAGGGAAGCTTATATATAAGCTTCATACACATGACGCTATGAATTACTGATAACTAATACAGCCGTAAGCTTCTAACAGAATTACAACCAATATGAAACTAACAACTAACAATGAATCTAATCACAATACAGTCCCTATACATCTGCTGATGTGGCAGCTATAGTAATCACTCTATTAGTTTCGAACATTAATGTCAATGATTTACTTTGCATCAATGAACAATGTTTAAAATAATAAAAAGCATAAAGCATATATACTTTAAACTGCTTTAACGCCGCATTAGGTCTTCGATCAAGTGGCCTTCGACTACGATCGGGTTTGTGAATTGTGAGGCTGTCTCATTGTTTAATCAGCAATTATTGTTTAATTTACTTGTGGAAACAATTCCTCTCCTTCTTTATATTTCCTTTCTCTTTATTAATTCCTCTTTTACTAAAGGAGAAGGGGACCTCCCATTACATTTCCATGTGTTAGGCTGGCTTATGCTCCAGCCTCCATCTAAAGCATCATATTATGGGTAAAACGAGATATAGCACTATGGATATTCTCATTTTTATATCTATATTATATTATTTTCATTCCATTCGTCAATTCTTTGATGAAGAATTTTAATTTACAGATACTCAGATCAGAGATGAAAACAAATACTGCGAAAGCATCTTAACTATTACCAATTGATTAGGTATATGATATTGAGACTTGAAAGTAATTAAAGCATGATTCACAGCAGCTTTTCATCACATGAATGCGGATGAGTGTTATTATAACTAAATTCACAAAGGCCTTTAACCAGCATGGCTAACACTTGCATATTAACATTGATTAAAAATATATATGTATATATATGTATTATTTAATTAATCGTGCACAACAATCACTTAACCATGTTTATCACTTATTATTGAATCAAGTTTTTTGATACTGGAATTTTAAAGTTACAATTGTTAGTGAAATGCAAATAATTTTAGGACAAAAGATTAATAAAACTATTTATATCTTTGTTATAAATTTTTTTTTAATAAACAGTTGATGCATGGTAACAATTATATGACATGACTACTAATTATAATAGAGAGAATATTAAACATATTTATTTTGTTGCACTAAGGGGACGAAACCCAACAGGAAAAAAAAAACCCTAACTCGCACCCAACCTAATGCGGGGCATTCCCATCATATCAACTAGTAGCAAACTTCCCAAACCCTATCGGAGGAGAGTCATGAAGGACCAAATCACCATCTTTCCGATCACAGGCCAAATTGGCCATGAAGGATGAGCTTGATATATTGCAGCGAAGGCACTACCACAATCTGCATCATGAGTATTCTTTGAGAGGCCTAGGATGAGAGGACAGATCCCCTACAGTGAGAAACCATGCAGGGGCCTGCAGTGAGAACCCACGCAGGGGCTTGCAGTGTGAGAGAAGGAGGATGAAACGCAATGTTTCATTAAATTATAACACTGTGTTTTGCTTGCAATGGATCCTCTTTCTCTTACACTGCAGGCCCCTGTAGTGGGTTCTCAAGGATCCGTTCTCCTAAGATGAGGAATAAAGAATCACTTTTCAGAATTTTATTGTCATAGAGGAGAGAGAAATATGACCAACTACAATCATTTAACTATGAAAAGAGCGGTCCATTTATGGAGTTCAATTTGATATTGTTGGTTGACGGCTCTAACTAAATAAAGAAATAACTCTTCAAAAGTAACATTTAGCTCTAAATTTGTCACAATCAGATTTAAAACAAAAGAGATATTATCATATTTAATCGTTGAGACGAGAGAATGAAACTTTTAAAAAGAATATAAGACCAAAATCACAAGATAAAAGCTATATTGCAACTTACCTCAAAGATAAGGGACCAAAATTATACTTTGGCCTTTAATGTTTGACAATACTAATACTTAATTAGTTGAAAAAAAATATGAGCTTTGAGAGCATAAACGACAAGGATGGGGTTTTGAGAGGATTGGATGTACAGTTAACAGATTTAGAATTACAAGATGCGTTGGTAACAACAATGAATAAATGAATGTGTGGTTGGGAATTCAATTCGTTGCATATGGGTAGAGAGATATATCATAAAGATAACTAATTAAAGTTGATTTCAACTCTTGCATTGTGTTGTTTTGTTTATTCATTTTAAATTATGCTTTATCCTTTTTCCCTTGTGTAAAAAACATGATTAGGTTTAAAATAAGTGAGAATGACCAATGGAAGATAAACTCACATTTATTCCTTCAAAACGTGATGGATGCAAACAATCTAGCTAGGTTTTGGGCTCTATATAAACCCCTCTTCCCCATCCCTTCTCTTCACACCCAACACTAACAAATTCAAGTTAATTTGTTCCATTTCCAAATCTGGAACAGTTTTCTTGTGTGTGTGTGTGTGTGTCCATATTAATATGGCCTTAATTTGATTTTCAGAAACTAAACGAGGGTTAGGTTAATAAGAGTGATGAGATATCGGTCCAACTCTGGAGGCTGGAGCTACCTAGCTAGGGAAGATTATACATTTGAAAGGGTAATTAATTAAGGAGGTGACAGAAGAGAGTGAGCACACATGGTACTTTCTTGCATGCTCCCACTAATTTCATGCTTGAAGCTATGCGTGCTCACCCTCTTTCTGTCACCCCACCTCTCTCTCTCTCTCTCTAGCTCGCTGCATATATAGGGATTAATTAAGTACTTTGGTATTAATTTGTTATTATTACTCCATCCATCTCTCACACTAATTAAGTAATTATAGTATAGCTAATACAAGTGACTATATACATACGAAAGTATATATATGTGTGTGATTTCCATTATTCTTTAATTTTCGGTTCTTAGTTAATTAACCTGCGCGCAGATCTGCTGCCATTCTTAGCTAGTTAGCTTCGACGGATGAATTTCGTTCTTTATCTACCTAGTCCAAAGAAAAATGATTTCTTAATTCTGTTCATCTATATTTATATGCACCTTCAAAAACGTATAGCCCTTACTGATCGCTGGTTTTTCTTTCCCATATGTGTAGACTATTCATTCTCTGAGGACAATCATGTTTTCTTTCTTAATTAAGGGAAGAAGCAATCAATGAATGTCTCAGAATTTACCGTATATATATGTTTTGTCCTAGGGTTTCAGTTGTCTGCTGCACCGTCAAGAAAATTAAACATATATATATATATGTATATATATATGTGTATGTGTGTGCTTGTAGTTTTTTTTTGAACCAAAATATATTTCTATTCGACCAAAAAAGGAAATTAATTACAGCCACCAATCACGAAAAGAACCAGTATACAAAGGAACCATCCTATACATCATATCTATGTGCCTGTGGTTTGCCTATCATTTAGAGGTGTGTATATATATATAAATATAAACACAGGTATAGTTATATATAGGTTAGTTACGATGTTGACTTTTCTAAATGTAATTAACTTCCGCAACGCTGGTTACTTTTTTGATCTTTTTGCTCAGCTGCAATCTCATATTTGCGTTTGTCTCTTTGATATTGTCTCCTTCTGCATATATATATATATATATAGTCAAAGTTTCAAAAACATAGTCTACACGTATATATGTTAAGTTGTTAACTGTGACCGCTGAACCTAGTTTCCTAGAAAGGAGCTTTCTGGTTTAAGAGAAGCAAGCCATGCTATGACAGAAGTGAAGTCTTCTTTACAAGGCCTTTTACATACATTATGGTTTGTACTGAAATCGTCGATCTACGCGCTGAAGCCTGAAAGTGCTGTACTTGTTAAAAAAAAGCAAGATGTGATTTCATTATTGAGGATCTTAATTTATCTTGACATAGATGTATGTATTCTTCTTGACAATATACTATATGATGAGGCTTGCCAATTGTACGTGTGTCAATTCTTTGGGGATGAATTAATAAGGATGAAGATTGAAAGAAATTCAAATATCGATCTCGAACCTGAGAACTTATATAAATAATATCGTATTGAATATTACTTTGATCTCCTTTAATTTGATCTCTTTGATTTTGACTCTATATACTGATGAACGACCATAATCAATTTTTTTAAAAGGAGACTAGTACACAATCATTAAAAAAATATGCATATATATAGTGCTTGATACATATATAAGTACATGCGTGTATATATATATATAATTATTATTTTTGTAATTTTTTAGGGTATCAAAGTGTCACTTGGTCTAAAGAACAGAGTACCAAAATGTCACTTCTGAAAGAACAGGGTACCAAAATGACATTTTTGAAAGAACAGGGTATCAAAGTGGAATTGGTCTATAAAACAGGGTACCAAATTGGAATTTACCCATTTTTTTAAAAGGAGACTAGTACACAATCATTAAAAATTATGTATATATATAGTGCTTGATACATATATAAGTACATGCGTGTATATATATAATTATTATTTTTGTAATTTTAAACTTATTTATATATACTTTTTGAAAACTAAATTAAGGTAAAATGCATGTTATACATTGTATAATGATGTATATATATATATATATATATATATACAACCTCCTTTTCTTATATATTGGTCAGATCATTTTTCAACCAGCTGGATATAGTTCTTTTCAGTAGCCTTGCCCTAACAAAATATAATATCAGTTTTTATTAACTGCCCATGCATGCAACATATATATATATATATATATATATATATATATATATCTTGCTATGAAAATGTCGATTTGGCATAACATAATTGTCCTTTTTTAAAATAATAATAATAATAATAATAATAATAACAGTTCAGTCTGTATGAAAATTGCTTTACTCAAAGTCTGTAGAAAAGAAAATATAATCTATTTGAACCCCACCGGGCTTCTCTTTTCAAAGTCTAGAAACTTAAATAACGATAGAAAAAGATTTACATACAATTCTTTATATCTTTGTTATAAAATTTTTCAATGAAAAGATGACATGTAACAAATTAATAGAGAGTATATATTAAAGACACATTTTTGCATAAGTAATTATTTAAGAAAGAGAATGTAATTGAAGCTTGTGATTAGAGAAATCTTATAACAAACATATAAGGAGTGCATATAAATTTTCTCTATAAAGTTATTAACTTCCAACTTGCAAAGTTAAATCAATGATCATATTAGGCGCAGATGAAAAAAAGGTGGAGGTGGATAGGATTTCTTAATTGGTACATGAGAGTTAACATTTCCAAATGCCTAAAATTAAAATCTATCACGACATTAAATGTGATCATTATGAAGATGCTGAAACCTATTTATGGCAGAAACAGCATAAGGCTTGCTTATAACTTACACAAGTCGATTGCTTAAAATCTACATTGCTTAAACATAGTCGATTGTTATGTGCCAATTTCAAGTCATTACAGTACAGTAATGAGATACATAATGTTGTTTTAATTAAAAAAATTGGCTATGTATCTACGTTAGAGGTCCGGGAACAAAAGAGGAAGAGTATAGGAAAAGGACAAGAAATACGGGCTACTATTAGGCTATTAGCAGAAATAAATCATTAAGGTTACGTTTTCGAGTATTTGTTCTTGTTGAGATACATATAGTTTTCGTAGTTCTATGTTATCTTTTCCTTTAGGAGGGGGAACAACATCGGAGCATAAGCAATAAAGCAAACTAGCTGGAAAGGCTACAAGATTAAAGGATCAGAAAAATAAATTAATTTCTGTACTTCTATACCAAAGGAAATCCGAAGCAAGATTAAACACAAAATTCTAAATTAAGTAATGAAAGCAGTGATCTACTAGCACAATAATATAATCTTCAACGAAAAGCACCATGTTGCAGGGTGGACATTCAGAAATAGTACGTATTGTGTGAAAAGGGCTTTGGCCCAATTTTGGAAGTCCCACATCGTGTGGGATTCCTAAGTGGGGGGTCCCTTGCTTATATAAATAGGACCCTCCTTCTCCATTTGTAAACACCCCAAACAATTGTATTCTCTCTTCTCTTATATAATATTGGCGGTGCTGCCCGGAGACGTAGGCATAATTGGCTGAACTCCGAAATCAATCTGGTGTGTTCTTTCTTATTTACTTATTTGTTATTTATTTGTGGTATTTCTTTTCTTAGTTGGTAGATAATATTCAATAGATTTGGGTGCGATATTGTTATAAACTTTTGGGTAGAGAGGAATACTATACTAGTGGTTCTGCCTAAGGAGATTGGTCTTGTAAGTGGGATCGTTTGTGACCTCACCAATCTTTTCTGGAACTGCTGAAATAGTATAAACTCCTTAGGAGAGTTCAATATTTACCCCATATCCCCTTACAAGTGGTATCAGAGCCGAAGGTTCGTCCTAGGCTTGTTTGTATTGTATTGAATATTATCATTTGAATATTATTTGAGTCTGAAATGGCGGGAGAAGCTCCACTGAAACTTGAGACTGCTCGTGCATCGTCGTCAACTCCTTCAACATGGACAAGGATTCCGATGCAAAGCACCAGATTCGCGGTGGAGATATTTGATGGTACCGGTCATTTCGGCATTTGGCAAAGTGAGGTTCTAGACACTTTGTTTCAGCAAAATCTAGATCTTGCTGTTGAAGAAAAGAAATACCACAAATAAATAACAAATAAGTAAATAAGAAATAAGAAAGAACACACCAGATTGATTTCGGAGTTCAGCCAATTATGCCTACGTCTCCAGGTAGCACCGCCAATATTATATAAGAGAAGAGAGAATACAATTGTTTGGGGTGTTTACAAATGGGGAAGGGGGGGTCCTATTTATATAACCAAGGGACCCCCCACTTAGGAATCCCACACGATGTGGGACTTCCAAAATTGGGCCAAAGCCCTTTTCACACAAATATCCACCTTGGACTAATTTTGAAGTCCGTCTAAATTAGTCCAAGGTAGAGATTTGTGTGAAAAGGGCTTTGGTCCAATTTTGGAAGTCCCACATCGTGTGGGATTCCTAAGTGGGGGGTCCCTTGGTTATATAAATAGGACCCCCCTTCCCCATCTGTAAACACCCCAAACAATTGTATTCTCTCTTCTCTTATATAATATTGGCGGTGCTGCCCGGAGACGTAGGCATAATTGGCTGAACTCCGAAATCAATCTGGTGTGTTCTTTCTTATTTCTTATTTACTTATTTGCTATTTATTTGTGGTATTTCTTTTCTTCAATAGCAAGATCTAGATTTTGCTGAAACAAAGTGTCTAGAACCTCACTCTGCCAAATGCTGAAATGACCGGTACCATCAAATATCTCCACCGCGAATCTGGTGCTTTGCATCGGAATCCTTGTCCATGTTGAAGGAGTTGACGACGATGCACGAGCAGTCTCAAGTTTCAGTGGAGCTTCTCCCGCCATTTCAGACTCAAATAATATTCAAATGATAATATTCAATAGATTTGGGTGGGATATTGTTGGGTTATATTGTTATAAACTTTTGGGTAGAGAGGAATACTATACTAGTGGTTCTGCCTAAGGTGATGTTGAAAGGCATCCAAAAGAATAATCTGTATTACTATCAAGGTAGTACAGTAGTTGGGGCAGCTACAGCAGTGTCTAGTAGCAGAAAAGACGAAGAGGCAACAAAGCTATGGCATATGCGTTTGGGACATGCTGGTGAAAAATCCTTGCAGTTGCTGGCCAAGCAAGGATTGCTCAAAGGTGTGAAGGCTTGCAAAATAAGACTTTGTGAGCATTGTGTTCTGGGAAAGCAGAAGAGAGTGAAGTTTGGCACTGCCATCCACAATACTGAAGGTATTTTGGATTATGTGCATTCAGATGTGTGGGGGCCTTCTAAGACTCCATCTCTTGGAGGCCGACGTTATTTTGTCACTTTCATTGATGATTTTTCCAGAAGAGTTTGGGTGTATACTATGAAAGCCAAGGATGAGGTTCTCAGTGTCTTTCTAAAATGGAAAGCTGAGGTTGAGAACCAGACTGGAAAGAAGCTTAAAGTTCTCCGAACAGATAATGGAGGAGAATTTAAGAATGACCAGTTCCAGGAGGTTTGCCAGAAGTATGGTATTGTACGGCATTTCACAGTTAGACACACACCACAACAGAACGGGGTGGCAGAGCGCATGAACACGACTTTGGTGGAGAAAGTTCGTTGTATGCTGTCCAATGCTGGGTTGGGCAGAGAATTTTGGGCTGAGGCTATTTCATATGCGCAACATCTCGTTAACCGTTTGCCATCATCTGCAATAGGTGGTAAAACACCGTTGGAGGCGTGGTCTGGAAAACCTGCAACTGACTATGATTCTTTGCACATATTTGGTTCAACTGCATATTATCATGTGAAAGAATCAAAGTTAGATCCAAGAGCTAAAAAGGCACTTTCATGGGATTTAGCTCTGGAATCAAGGGATACCGTCTATGGTGTTTGGAAGCAAAGAAGACCAAAGTAAGCAGAGATGTTACCTTTGATGAGTCTTCCATGTTGGATAAGGTAACTCAAGATGAAACTCGGGGTATTCCACAACAGGTGGAGTGTACACCGAAGCAGGTGGAGTTTGAGCAGCAGATGATGATGAGTCCAGTTACAAACATCAGAGATGACTCTCCAACAGAACGGGATGAGTCAGATGATGAAGAAGAGTCAATCCCAGATTCTTCACAGCAACATGAGTCAATTGCAGTTGGTAAGCCAAAACGTCAAATTCGTAGACCAGCTCGTTTTGAAGATATGGTGGCTTATGCACTTCCGGTGGTTGATTTTGTACCATCCACATTTCAAGAAGCAGTTCAAAGCTCTGAAAGTAAGAGGTGGAAGGGTGCTATGGAATAAGAGATGAAATCTCTTCATAAGAACAAAACTTGGGAGCTGGTACAACTACCGAAAGGCAAGAAGGCAATTGGATGCAAATGGGTTTTCGCAAAGAAGGAAGGGTTTCCTGAAAAAGGAAACATTCGCTACAAGGCAAGATTAGTAGCCAAGGGCTACGCTCAGAGGGAGGGAATTGACTATAATGAGGTATTCTCTCCAGTTGTGAAGCATTCCTCCATTAGAATTTTGTTAGCCTTGGTAGCACAGTTGAATTTGGAGCTAGCTCAACTTGATGTGAAGACCGCTTTTTTACATGGAGACTTGAAGGAGGAAATCTATATGTCTCAACCAGATGGATTTGGAGTTGCTAGTAAAGAAGATTGGGTTTGCAAGCTGAACAAATCGCTGTATGGACTGAAACAGTCACCCAGACAGTGGTATAGGCGATTTGATAAGTTCATGGTGGGCTAAAAGTTCACCAGAAGTAAGTATGATCATTGTGTATATCTACGAAAGCTACAAGATGGAACCTACATCTACCTACTCTTGTATGTTGATGATATGCTTATAGCATCGAAGAGCCAATCAGAGATAGAAAAGTTGAAGGCTCAGTTGAATCAAGAGTTTGAGATGAAGGACTTGGGAGAAGCCAAGAAGATTCTCGGCATGGAGATAAGCAGGGATAGACAGAGAGGCAAGCTTTGTTTGACTCAAAAGAAATATTTGAGAAAAGTGCTACAATGTTTTGGAATAGGTGAAGATTCCAAACCTGTAAGCACACCACTTGCCCCTCATTTGAAACTTAACAACCAGTTATCTCCGAAGAATGATGAAGAGCGTGAGTATATGGCCAAAGTTCCATATGCTAATGCAGTGGGTAGCTTGATGTATGCAATGGTGTGTACGAGACCTGATATCTCTCAAGCAGTTGGAGTGGTAAGCAGGTACATGCATGACCCTGGCAGAGGTCATTGGCAAGCTGTAAAATCGATTCTACGGTATATTCATAATACTGTAGATGTTGGTTTAGTGTTCGAGCAGGAAAATCCACTTAGTCAAAGTCTAGTCGGATACTGCAACTCAGACTATGCGGGAGATTTGGATAAGCGACGATCTACAACTGGCTACTTGTTCACGTTAGCAAAGGCGCCAGTTAGTTGGAAGTCTACCTTACAGTCAACAGTGGCTTTGTCTACAACAGAGGCAGAGTATATGGCAGTTACAGAAGCTGCCAAGGAGGCTATTTGGCTTCAAGGATTGCTGGGAGATTTAGGAGTTGGTCAAATGCACATCAAAGTGCATTGTGACAGTCAGAGTGCTATTCACTTAGCCAAGAATCAAGTCTTTCATGCAAGAACGAAGCACATTGATGTTCGCTATCATTTCGTACGAGAAATTCTTGAAGAAGGCGAGATACTTCTAATGAAGATAAGTACTACAGAGAATCCTGCAGATATGATGACTAAGGTGGTGACGTCAGCCAAGTTTAAACATTGTTTAGACTTGGTAAATATCCTGCACATTTGATTTGGCGTCACAAGGCGCATTTGGAGGCAGCACTGCAATTTGTTGAGAAGGAATTTAGAAGTATAATGTATTAACTTCAATGGGTGGAGAGAAACAATGAAAGTTGAAATAGAATAGCAATAAAGAGATGTCAAAATATACTAATAAGTTATAACAGACAGCCCCTGTGATATATAATAGGCCTCATAAATTGCATCTTGATGACACTACCAAATTTAATTTCCCTCCTTCTGGAAGAGTAAGATATATACTTGTTGGAAGATCCACCTTTAAAACCATAAGAACCAATTGTTGACAATGGTTTGAGACGAAAGAATTGAAAGTTGAAACCCCGCTAGGCCACTTATCTACTTTTCCAAAACCATATTGTAGCTGAGAGAACAGAGATGGTTCATCAATTATTACAGGTTTGTCGCCATCTTTACTAGCAATCAGCTCTCCTGCAGTTACAGAAATATGAAATACACATTCGGGAAGGTGTCACATAAAGGAAAATCAACATTTTTAATGAAAATCTTACCCCCCCCAAAAAAAAAAACATTTTGAATGAAAATAAAAGGTAGAGGTGGGGGGCAGGGGTTCATGACGAGACTATTAAATTTTTTAGTTCCTCACGAGTATTCTCCATTTGAGACAATCTTATTCGAAGTACTATTGGACACTATATCTGAACACTTATGCCAAAAAAAATTTAAACCTAATTCAGCACATTGTACGAGACTAGCTTATTCCATTAGATCCAACCCTCATTGATTCGAGGCTGTTATTGATGACATGAAATGACCCTATGTAAAATTTGTTACAAATTTTACTTTTTTATTTTTAAGAAAGCAGTAACTTCAAATAAGATACGTTCAATTTTCCAGAAAAATGAGGAAGCATGGACTATAATCATTATCTCTGGTAGGAGAACTAGAAGAAGCAGGGCAAAGCCGAGGAGCTTGCCTCATTCTCACAGGAAGATGAATTTCCAAAACGTATCAATTTGCAAATCCTCAGACAACTCATTTGAGTCATTTACAGGACCCTTCAAATAATTTTCCTTGACTTCCTGATCAATTTTATCAGTGTCAAGATACTTGGCCTCTGGTGAAGCTTCTTTACAAGAAAAAGAGTTGGAATAATCTGAAATGCAAAATACAGCTCGGACCCATCGCCTGAAATCACCAGACAAAGATGATGGAGAAGAAAAGGTGCAATGGAAGTTCAAGAGAGCATCTTATATGCAGCAGGCAAATTAAGCAAATACCTACCACACTTCTATAATTACTAGATACCATAAAAAACGTAAGGAAACTAAACCAAGGAAACTTGTGATATGGTATGTTACCGGTTCATTACAACCTCTCTTGAGCGGTTCTCAATTTGTTTGCAGTATACGCCAAGTTCTTCGACATCAAAACCATTTTCTTTAAATAAATTTGTCAAGAACTCATTTGAAAAATAGTAAGCACGCTGGAGAGGACACAAAATGAGTGTTAAATTCATAAAAAAGAAGCTCATATGGGTAGTAAATTACATGACGACATGGCTATTACTGAAGACTTACAGTGCCATCACCTCTGGCATAAAAGTTATCACTGATCTTTCGATTCTTGCCAGAGAGCTTTTCCTATAAAACAGAGAAAAAAGAAATATAAAACAACAGCTACTCAAACAAAAGAAAACAATCAACCAGAATTCAATAGCCAAACAGTTGCATGGTCATTCATTCAATGATTCACCATACTTAGCTAAACTCCCAATAAATATGCATAGTGTAAAGATAACTGCATCATTCTAAGAAGAGAACAAAATCAACTAAACCATACAAAACCAACCTAGTTGACATGAAATTCCAAATTAATTTGATGTTTTATATGAACAAGTGAACTACAATGAGATATACATTCAGATTCTTTCAATGATCACAGAAATAGTAAATAGAATAAAAGCATCTGACAAGATTTATGCACCTATCAATGAAAAAGCACCAGAGTCAACCTGAGAAAGGTCCCCAGCAGCATAATCTCGGAACAGCACATAACCGTTTGGCTGTGAAGGGAGAAAAGGGAATGAGATCCATCACTTACAAACAATTTACTTAGCTATGTTAACTTGTTACGGAAATGTAACCCCATATTGACAGTAATAAAGATGGTAATTTCTTACCTTCATAACCTTTCTAATATTCTGTAATACCAGAGGCATCTTCTCTGGGGATACTGCAGACAGTGGAAATATCTGCTTAACATGTCAGCTGCTTAAACAGTGGATCCATAACTATTTCTCAATATTAAAAGCAAAACAGTTTATTATTTAGAAATAAGGCAAGAAAATAACATCTGTTAACCTAACAAAGTCTGATAACCACTGTACATAAACTAAAAAAATTGCAACCATATAATAACAATTTAAATACCATGGTAACAATATCAACTGAAGATGGAGAAATCTCCTTGCACAAGTCATCGGCTGTCAGATCAGAGACGAATGCATGGATACAGGACTCCTTGAAGTTTTTATGTGTCTGGAATAAGCAAGGCAAAGCCCATTCTTGTCAGACGTATATAAACATTAGGCATTGCAAATTCAATACTCTTGGTCTGTTAAGCATGCACTTTTTTTAATTGTAAGGAAACATTTACTTGTACAGATAGTTATAATTACAGAGTACAAAAGCGCACTTGTACTAACACTTTACTGCATAATTGCATCAGATCCTATAAGTCACAAAGCAGAAATACTCCATTTAGGACATTCCAATAAGGGTTTTATTTGCACAACGCTGCCTAGCATCCTAAATAATAAACTTTAACAGTGAAAAAGAGTCAGTTCCCACTTTCCACAACAAATATTATGTAGCATAGTTTTGAGTTCACTCCATTAGAAACGACACAAAATTGGAAAGGCTTCTTCCCTCAAGGCCTGTATTTTTAGGAGAACAAGATTTAGACCAATGTTACAGAGACTCACGATAGTTCATATATCATCCATGAGAGATGAATGTTACTAGACATGTTTCCACCTGCCAGTTGGTCCAGATTGAATCAAGACGCATACAACAGATATGCAGCATAAATATTAACAGATGATGATTGGGGGACAGTATTTACAGAAACTAAGAATTCGAACCTTAACCAAATCAATAGCTTGCGGCACAAAATCACACGCATAAACAAAAACATCTGGGTACAATGCAATCAGGGGAAAAATAGTATTTCCAGCTCCACAGCCGACCTGCTTAACAAACAGAAGTACTTATTAAGTAACTTCAAGTCCAAAGACCTCCCGAAGAGAAGGATGAACAGAAAAGATCAATTTCTTTGGTTCATACAGATATCATAGATCTAGTAAAGAATGAATAACTAAGAAGGGAAACAATCAGGAATGGTTCCATCTCCATGACCATAGTGCGTTTTCTACATAATGTAAGAAGACAAACTTTTTTTTTCACCTTCATTTAACTGAAATTTGTGTCAAGCAAATGTACTAAAACTCTAAAAGTTATTTGAAGTCATATGAATTTCCAAACTACACAAGTATCACTTGCTTTCACAAGAAGAAGTGAGCCACCCTCTTATCTAAGCTGAACAGGGAAGAAGAAAGAGCAAAGCACGGATGGGTAAACCTGTACCTCCAAAATCACTTTTGTTCCTGCTCCCTGGAAATTGAAAATTATTTAGACACTTTGGGATCTCGGAAAACACGAAAAAAGAACACAAATGAAATCACAAATTAAGACATCATTTGCTTTAACTTACAGAAAAATAGTTGCCCCAGTCCTTGTCCAAGTAATGTCGATCTTTGAAAAACTGAAGAAAGAAAAGATCCCAGTAAAAGAAAAACGGCATCACTAATAGTCAGGTTATCCATATATATCAAACACATTGGATATGAAACAGATAAAAAGAAATTCCCTAAGTGAAGAACTAGCATCCGGCACCATAATTTCACTTAACAGTGCAAAGATTACTTCGGTTTCTGGGAATAATAGGTAGTCTAACAGACAAAGAGTAATAAAAAAAACTTTCACGCGTGTAAGACATAAACTCCTTAAATTTAGAATACTAACTTTATCTTGGTGCCGCTTGTAGAATACATCCCAATATCTCTTGGCTTCTCTTTCATATTTTTCTGCCAACCAAAAATACCAACTTTCAAAAGCTTTGAAATTGTTAGCAGAACCATGAGAGTGAGACAGAGAAAGACAGACCTCTCCAGTAGCGGGATACTCCGGTCTTTGTAGCAGATAAAATTTGTAAGCGTTGGGGAAGTATTTGTTGCTTCACATAATCTTGTGAACCTGACGCCACTGACCAGCCTCTTTGTGGGGTTATACACGAGGAAGTCTTACAAGTGAGATTAAGCATGTAAGGAAATTTGTAAAATTGCTAAAGAAGTGACAATGCAGTACTTCAAAACCAAAAAAATGGTTTTCGTTTCAATAGTTAACTTAAGGGTGTAGCAGAAATCAGTTTAAGGGTGTATGGATCATTGCCTAATGACAAGACAAAACAAAACATATAAACCAGATATACTTGTAATCAGGAGGGATTATAAAGTTTCAGCTTTCTGGTCTTTGATGATTGAGAGAAGATGGGTCAGCAGTTGTGCGGTTTATCCTATACCGAAGAGGTCGATACGCATATACGCCTATATCTATATTTACTCCGCTTTATGAATCGTATTATATTCTTCGGTTCTTCCTTTTACCTCTGGCTATGTGGCATGTGCCAATTGAATATCCATTAATCCAAGAGGAGAAGTCTCCTTGTTTTGGTCAAACAGTGTAATGGCTTTGTCAATTGGACGAACTATATATTATGATGCATTTAGAAAGCGGCCCAAATGAAATTTTAGCTCCGCACATCGATGCACTGGGCCCATAGGCTTTTTTAGGAACTCTGGGCCCATAGTGAACCAAAAAAGAAACAGCCCACAATCAAAGATTTTTGAAACTTTGGACTTTGGAGTCAAAGTTCAGACGAAAAATGGTCTTGTTTGATTTTTTTTTTGTGAAAGCCATTTTTTATTTAAAAAAATTAAACATCTGTCTGATAATATTATTTTTTTTTAAATTTAGTTTTAAAATTTAAAAAATTAAGTACTGTTTTTAAAATTTTTTAAAACAAAACATATTAAACAATTATGAACAATTAAAATAATTTTAAAATGTTCTTTTTAAATATGAGAATCAAACGAGCCAAGTTGTAAGAAAATGTGTTTTCTTCACTATCTTGCCTCATGGCTTCTCTGGTCTTCCTTTTTCCATTTTTATTTAGTTATTTCTTTATTTCCTTGTATTATGTTTTATACTTTTATTATTCGACCGTGTTTTTTTTTAATTATTAAAATGTATATATAGTTACTACTGACTAGCAATCAAATGCCTAAGATAAAAACGCATTCAATATCACAAATAATGATTAAATTCTTTTAATCAATGTACAGTACAAATGTTAAATTGGTATTAGAAAAACCATTAACTGGTCGATAAAAACAAGTGACTCAACCAAAAAGAGTAAATCAGAAATAAGAGACCATAAAAAATATTTATTCACTCACTCATGCAAACAGAAGCAGAAGCTAAATATTATTCTTTTTTTATCTTTTTTTTTTTCAAATCAACAATAAAGTGATAAACCTTATGCTGTAGTGATTTGAAGATGGGTTTTGTCTTGGCCACGATCTCTTTTTCCTTTTCCTCTTTTGATGTCTTTGGCTTTACTTCCGGAGGAAGGTTCTTCTCTGCCTTTATACTTGCATTCTCCATTAATCTGCGTTTCTGCCCAAAGCAGTTCAAAATTTCTTCAACTTGCATTTCCATACATGACTCGCTTTAGCTTCCAATTTACGATGTGGCTAGCAGTCCTTGCTTTTTTTTTGGCAACTCACAACTCAGAAGTTGCCTTTTCATTACCCGACCCGGCACTCTGTATTTCACCCCATGCTCGAAAGTCGAAACATTTAGGCAAGGGACACACATATATAAACGAAAGCCAGAGGACACGCAATTTTTTTCTCCAAGGAAAAGAAAACAACAACAACGTCAACATAACAAAATAGCATCGGTTTATTTTAGAGCAAACCCCCTTTTTGGTCCCTCAATTGTTACTGAGTCGAGGAATCGGTCCCTCAATAGTGGGAAACTACAACTCAGTCCCTCAATTGTACAATCCCGTTTACGTTTTGGTCCCTCACGTCTGGTCCGTTAGTGATAGAGGTGTTAAGTGATGACGTGTCACCGTTATCTGCTTAGGTGGCCGCTAAATGCTTAGTTGGCATGCCAAATAAATATCCAACTCATTTTCCCTTGCCACCTCATTAAAATAAATTAAAATCAAAATCAGACCAAAATGAGAGCAAACCTTCCATCTTCAATTAAAATCGATTAGCATGTGCTTTGCTTCATTCCAAACCCTAGAAGTGATGCTCTGCTTTTTTCATACTAGTGATGCTCTTATTTCCTGCACATAATAGAATATTCACATGGCAACGTGTGTTAAGCTCGAAACCAAAAACAAAAGCTTCAGCCATTCACTGGATTTGAGTCTGCTCTCAATTCAAGTCAGGCAGCAAGGTATCAAACAATAACAACTTGAATACTCACTTCACTATTGATCAAATTCTACATCGCGCCAGATGCATCATTCTATTCAAAGCATACGGATGACGTTAAAACTTAGGAAACATCTACTTCAAAGTCATCTTATTCATCCCCGAAGTTTAAGGTTATTTTCAATTTCATCCTATAGTTCTTTCTACTATGATTTCATCATTAATGCATACAAGTGATGCTCTGCTTTTTTCATACTAGTGATGCTCTGCTCCACTTTTTTCATCCTTATTTCTCAAATCCAAGTTCTAGATATACACTGAAATATGCATTCGATTAACGAAACAACTTCAGTCTACTCACATTAACTCTACATTAATCCTGCGTATCTAAAGAATCCTCCAAACAGAGATAATGAAATAATGAACACTACATTAATAGACCGAGATGCTTCGATTATCAGAAAATTGCCTTCGATTATCAGTCCATACAGAAAACCGCCTTCGATTATCACGATGAGACAAAAACAAAATAAACAAACACGAGATGCTTACTGTGGGTTACCGATGGACTTCAGTCGCATCTTGACCAACGTGCGACTTCAACGGCGGCGATTTGCGGGCGGCGACGGTGCACGATGCTTAGGGTGAGAGAGCGGGCAGAGGATTCGACAGAGTTTGGGACCATTAGGGTTTGGGACCACTTTTGGTGATTTGGGAAATTTTATATTGTGAGGTAGTAATCCCATACGCACGCCGCTATGGTCCTTTCATCTTGTGGTCTGATTTTAATTTATTTTAATGAGGTGTAAAGTAAAAATGACTTGGATATTAAATTGGCATGCCAACTAAGCATTTAACAGCCACCTAAGCAGATAACGGTGACACGTCATCACTTAACACCTCTATCACTAACGGACCAGACGTGAGGGACCAAAACGTAAACGGGATTGTACAATTGAGGGACTGAGTTGTAGTTTCCCACAATTGAGGGACCGATTCCTCGACTCAGTAACAATTGAGGGACCAAAAAGGGGGTTTGCTCGTTTATTTTATTAGCTTTCAACATCAATAGAAAAAAAAAAAAAAAAGACTAATAATTACAAACCTTGAGTTTGCAAACACAATACAACACAATAAATACAGAGGAATTCCCCCCCTCTTGTAATTACATCTCACACCCTGCATTTCCCAGAATAAATATTTCAGCTTTTCCGTAGCCAACTACAGTCTTAGTTTCTTACCATTACCAACAAAAGAATACAGAATGAAGGAACAATATTGAGAGTATAAACGATGCATGAAGATAAGAAGAGGAAGCGTGGGAGGCGTAATAGTAGTAGTAAGGATAAGAGTACTCATGCGGCCCTGATATTACCGTAGGCTGTCCAGAACCCGAAGGAGGCGTGTTGTACGACTTGGCCGGCGGCGGAGGAGCCGCCGCTGAAGGATGTGTTGAAGTGGCCGGTGGTGGAGGCGGCGGCGGCGGCGGGGACGCCGGCGGTGTCTTGGTGAGCGGCGATGGGTAGGTGAAATAAAAAGGTGAAGGGGCATGGGGTGCCTCCGGCGGCGGCGGCGGCGAACGGGGTAACTCCGGTGACTGTGGTGGGGCATATGTGAGAAGTGAAGGCGGCGGCGGAGAACATATTACCGGACATGTGTTACATTCACTGATACAGAGTAAATTACTAGGAGGCGCTTCAACTTTGTCCTGTGATGTCACTCTGCCAAACATAACCAACAATCCCACTACCAACCAACAAAACCAGCTTTTTCTGGTGTGTCCTGAGCTCCGGTGATGCCCCATTTGAACTATAGTAGGATGGGTTCTGATATATTTGGAAGTTATGAATATGATACCTGTGGTGTGGTGTGGTCTATATTGTGAGTGTGGTTCTTTGGCAAGCTTTGATTTTAGTATTTAGATGCTTCCTTAATGACGTGGGTGAAAAGTATACTTAAATACTCTTCTCCTGTTTAACCAAATTTGGTTGGCTTAGTGGTCGAGCTCACTAGGTCGCTTAAGTAAGGTTGGGAGTTCGAATCTCGCCTTGTGTATGCAACAACCAATTGGTCAGCGGCAGACTTTTAAATGGAGCACCGAACCGTGGAGGATTAGTCTCTTGGCCTGTTGGGAATACCTTGGGAAACCAAAAAAAATACTCTCCTCCTGTTTGCTTTCGGTCCTTTTTTTTTTTCCAATTATACAATGTTTTTTATCTTGATAAAGCTCATAAATTTGGATATCTAGATTTTTTTTTTTTTGGCCTTGGGATATCTAGATTCGAGAATTATTAATTACTTAATTAGTCAAAATGACAATGGAGTACTTTCAGAAATTTTTATATTTCCTTTTGAATCGAGTGGATTAATAGGGACAACGAGAGACATCATGAAAATCACTTAGTTCTGTACACTTTTTCTTGAGCTTTCCCCCACCTGGTAGACATGTTGATTAAGAAATTCAGCTGATTTTGACTTCATGTTGTCCTTATTGTAATATTTGGGTTATTTTTCAAAAAAAAAAAAAAAATTGGCGCCATTAGTATGATGGAAGAATTAATTAAGAACCCATAAACGAAATATACCACCGGTCATTACTAAATAATTATCTCATTGGAGTTTGAACAATGTAAATTTTCAATACTTCCTTGTCATGGCAAGGGAATCCGAAGCAAAGCTACTTTAGCTTTCTCTCTCTTTCTTTCTCTTATACCTTTCTCCAAACATAATCCATCTTTTATGTGAATCAATCATCTTCTCAAGGTTCCACTCTTTATGCTGTTCCGTCTATACTTTACTTAACAAGTTGGGATTCGAGGCCCCCTTTTTCACTCGCAAGTTCTAGCTAATATTTTAACAACAGAGATTCGATCGATTTTATCCGAGAACATGAAAACATTGCATAGTAACATGATCTATCTTCACACATCCAGCACTAGAAAGTTCGCCTTACACCGGTAAAAAAGAAAAAAGAACCAGAAAAACTTCCCCTTTAAGCATAATGGAGTTTTCTCTATTTAGTAAAAATGTTTTTATTTTAAAAGGGAAAAAGATAATAAGTCTTTTCACCTCGAATATCATCAATTTTGCGAAAATGTCTATTCTAAATCATAATATGAAACTTCTGTCTTATATATAATATCGTAGTCAACGTAATAGTCATGTATATTGAAGTTAAATACAGGCACTCAGGAAAACCTGTTTTGTTTTTTGCACCATATTTCAATACTCCTATCCTCAAATACTACTTGTATTTTGGAGGGGACACCTAGCCATTCACAAGTTAGTATCAAGTATACGAAAATTGTTGAACTTCCATTTACAATGTAAGAAGGCTTAATATTGTACAGAAATTTCTAGGATTAAATGTTTCCAAACAAGAAAAGGCCGAAACTTTCCACTCCTTTTATAGGGTTGGTCACAGGAATGAGAATTTACAAAATAGCTAGATCTGCTTCATTTGCAAATTGATGCAATCGATTATTTCAAATCCCCATTTTTCTTCCACTTTCTGCATCTCTGCATCATGAGATCCATCTTTTTAACTGCTGCTATATTCCTTTCTTGAGATAGTTTCAGATTCCCAAGCATCATTGGTCCATATTGCCTCCTAGTTTAGTCAAAAATAAATTAATCAAAATTGATAAAAGAAAGAAAAAACTCATTTACTAACATACACGCACGCTCGCACACACACATATATATTGTCAAAACCATTCATTGTAAGGCCAAATTTAGAACAATGCAACATAAGCTTGAAAAGTTTAAAAGACATGCATCAAGTACTATGTTTGCTTGATGATCGGTAAGTTAATAGACGAACCAGACGCTTATATGATACCTTTCTGTGTATGTGTAGGAGAGCATTCTGCTTGACTTTGACACTAATGGTAATCAAATGGACTAAAATGTAATGTGCTAGCGGTACCAAATTTTCTTAACCGGTTAAGCTCTGGCACAACAACTGTTGCAAGATCCGGTCTGTCCCTTTTGCTTAGTTCAGCACAGCTCACCGCCAATTTGGCAAATGCTATAGCCTCTTCAATTGGCCAATCAGTCACCACAGGATCAAGCATTTCTGGAAATTTTCCCTTCTCAATTGCCCTATTGACTTGGTGAGCAATACCCATAGGAGGCCTGGCTGTGATAATTTGAAGTAGCATTATTCCCAGAGAGTATATATCTGATTTAGTTGTTAACATTCCTGTTTGTTGATACTCTGGATCAATGTAACAAAAGGTCCCAGCAGCCGAAGTCATGTAATATTGAGTGACAGAATCGGCTACAGAAGGTGGAACTAATCTTGCCAGTCCAACGTCACTGATTTTACTCACAAAATTTCGGTCTAAGAGAATGTTGGCTGGTTTTAAGTCCCTGTGCACAAGGGGTTCAGGCTTGGTTTGGTGAAGGAAAAGAAGTGCAGTTGCAATCTCAGCAGCTATTGTAAATCGTAAAGCCCATGGTATAGGCGGGCTGTTATTCTTTCGCAATAATCTGTCTTCTAAGCTACCATTATCCATGTACTCATACACCAAGCAGCCATAGTCAGGACAAGCACCAAGAAGGAGGACCATATTTGGATGTCTAATGCAGCTTAATACCTCAACCTATGCATGTTGGCATGAGAAAGTAAATAGTTAAATTCACATAAATATTGTAGCAGGTCATGGTTTTCAAGACCATAACAACATAGAAATGAAAAGAGAATATGGTCTAGAATTATTTGCTCTCGACATTCTTTAACTAAATGTTATCGAGCCTTTTCCCATTGCCACCCAGAACTAAAGCCTACTACATGTTACACTAAATAGATTAAAACACTGCAATCATATACCTCTTGTTGGAACTGCCTCCTGCCCTGAGCAGCATCAGGTCTTAAGATTTTGATCGCTACTGGGGTGTGATCAAGATGGCCTTTATACACAGGTCCATATCCTCCTTCACCTATTTTAAAGGATTGGGAGAACTTTTCAGTAGCCGTTTCAATCTCCTCTATAGAGTATTTTCTATATCGAACATCATTTTTCGCCAAAGCAGTTAATGCTTTGTCCTTCTCTTCTGCCTCTTTCCTGGCCTTCATCTCTGCATGTTTTCTTTTCAGTGCCTCCATTTCAGCTAGTTTCTTTGCTTCTTCGGCTTGTATCATGGCAGCTCTAGCTATGGCCTTTTCCTTTTCTGCTATTGCAAGAGCTGCTTCTCCTGATAATCTAGCTGCCTCAACTTTACGAGACTCCTCCAGTTTCCATTGATTAATCTCGTTCGCCTGCAGCCCATTTACACACTCTTGAGTCATGTCATCTGACACCAATCACACCCTTAAAACTATAATAGTTTCTCTTTTAATTATAAGGTATTATAGAGTTTTTGTCATTTAATTATAAAGCGCAAACATTATGCTTATTACGGTAGTCATCATTATCCCACTTGGTTAATTGGAGCTTGCAATATGTCAATCATTTATCAAAAAATTAATGTTAAAAGTGGTAGCTCAAGGACTGGAAGTTCATCTACTTATGTCAGAATCATCACCTTTTTTTTGGCTGAGATAGCTTCTTTGCAAGCTGAGCTGTACATGTCCATGGTTTGCTTCAATTCAAGTCGTAATCTCTTCATCTCAGCTTCAATATCTTTCTGCAATGAAGTAACAAGTCGACAGTTAAGATTTCTCACGGATAAGTTTCTCCCTTTCATTTGGTTACATAAGCATTCTCTCTGTTTTTGCCTAGGTTAGTGTAACGGTTCTTCTCTACAGCTAAAAACAATCAACTAACGATCCATTACAATACTTTACCATAAAATAAAAGGCCATTTTGTACTTACTGACGGTTGGGAAGATGATGAGCCTCTGCTGGAGCCATCAGAAGAAAAGCTCAAGTCCATATCTTGTTTAGTCAGATCCATTGACCCGAAAGGATCCTCCATGCTTTCCAAGGATGAACTTCTTATAGGATGCTCTCGAATTGATGGTCTATTGTTCTTCTCAAAAATCTCTCTTTCTGATCCTTCAATCGCCCCCTCTTTTTTGGCTCCTTGTGTCCTGTTTGCAACAATACTAAACATGATAAAGAAATATGACTTGTACTGACCCAATTAATTTCCAAACATGATATATGGATTCTATCTAATAAGTGTACGTTGTCCCTTGGCACCTTATTGATCCATTTTCTTTATCAGCACGTGGAAGTGGGTGTGATTGTTTTGGTGGGGCAACTGAATTAGCCACAGCCACAGGACGCAATGCTGATCGAGCTGAGACTATCTTCCCTTTTGAAATGACGTACACAGAACTATAATCTGGAGCTGCTTTGATTATGGATGTTGGCAAATCATAACCTATAAATTTCCTAGGAGGACGCAACATCAACGAACGAATCTTTAATACATTGTAGAGTTACGTGTTTTGCTTATAAATTATAATGCACCAATAAATATAGACCGGAAGAGAAAGACCTTGCGAGAACATTCCTTGGCGTTACACCCAGAACGATACTAGTAATGTTATACTTGTTTGCAAAGTCTGAAATTCCTTTGACAACATCAGTATCATCAACAACCGCTTCTGTAATAAGGACCTGAATGTGCCAAATCAATTCGAATGCAAGTTAATTTAGAGTGGGAATGTGCGATAAAACCCTAAAAGTTAACCCTACCAGTTGCAACATAAGAAATAAAGTAAAATTGCAGATAATAGAGAGAGTAATTAATTTGCAAAAGGGATACCATTTTATAAGGAGATATTGAGCGTAATGTAGAGAAAATATTGGCTACATCGGTGTCGTCAGGGGGGAAAACATTGGTAGGCTCTGCGCGCATATATATATATAAATAATGATGGATGATGAAGGTAAGATTTGATAGAGAGAATTAAAGAAAAGAAGGAATTGAAGGGAGATAGAGATATAAGAAAGAAAGAGGGTACCTACGATTTGGAAAGTTTTTGGGCCTAACATGGACAACGACAATGTGGGGGCTATCGAGATGATTAAGAGCCCATCGGAAGGCATAGGCACTGTTCTTGCCCTTGTCAACGGCGACCATGGTGGTGTTTAAGGGAAAAGCAGCGGTGGCATCGAATGGCTGGTGGGAACACGACATCTTTCACCACCTCCGATCCCACCTCCGATCCTGTACGTTCTGACAATGCCACTGAAACCCCTTTTGCAGTCACGACAAAAACGGACACAATGCCGTCCGCCTCATTTAGCCATTTTGACCCAGCCTTCACCCCAATTACGGACTGCTATATTTACGTCTTATTCTTCCGCCCGATATACATGTATTCTATATTTTATGCAAAATAATACTAACAATAAATCATACAAGTCATAATTCATTTGTTAATTCATTCAAGCGGGACATGCTCTCTCGATCAGAATTTTATAGCTTTTCGTCCTTACATGCACATTGCACCAAATGTTCATTCCACAAGAATAGGCACCAACCAGTAAACACTTGATATATACCCACAGGACGCGGCATGACTTTGTCCAAACTCCAAAATATCGCACGATATATATACTTTTCCGTATAATATGTGAGGAAATAAATATTTTATTATAATTTTTGAAGACTTAATTCATTATCACTGTTCGTGTTTAATTAGGGAATAGTATTGTTTGATTAGGTGATCTATGTAATACAGTTCAATATATATAGTTGTTAGACCGGGATTTTAAGGATGTATTGGGAAGTTGATTAAACTATAAAACATTTTCTTGGATAATAATGCGTAGTTTATAATTGTTTATGAAAAGGCAATATTTCCTATTAATTGTACGTTATAAAGAGTTGTTGAAACTCTATAAGTGTTAAAAGAAAGTTTTTGACTAAACCAAGTACTTCATTTCTAAAAGATCGATTCTTAAAAAAAATATATCTTTTTTTTTTGGCCTGAAAATATATATATATATATATCAATCAGTTGTCCTCCGTGATTCTCACATAAATTTCTTACTTGTTGGTTTACAGCTGAGGATTGTGTGTACAAGGAAGTCGTTTTGACAAATTTGATATAATTTTACTGAAAATCCGGTGGTTGAAATCATACATTAATTTAATGCCACGCCAGCTGCCTATATGTGACCTGTAACGCAAGATATGCTGTGTGGCATTAAATAATGAAATGGGTTATGGGTGTGGCGGGGTTTCAACTTTGAACTCGGAAGGGTTAGAGTGATCAATGGAGTTCTGTAATGTGTAATAGCAAAGATTCATTAATGCAGCTTTTCTCCAATATATGGCATCCATTTTCCATTCCATGAAACACATTTTTCCAGTAAGTTGGCAGCTTATGAAGAAATTTATTTGTGGAGTTGGGTGGTCAAAAATTCATAGTACTTCATAAATCGATCATAATTAACGGCATTTGGAAGCCGACCAAATTTGTGGAATAAGCCATAAGCCATCAAATGATGTATTAGTTAACTGTCGTCTTTATTCTTTGGTTATTAATTTGTGTCCGTCTATGGACCGGAGAGAGAGTAGAGAGCCTGACTTCTTGACACTTCATCTTCGGAATTTGGTTCAGGTTAGCTGAACCTTGTAATTTTTTCATACTCATCATACGCATATACTTCTATGAATCTTGACCTATAATAATAACCACGTCACCCTCAACATGCCATGTTAGTGCATGCACTTCTGCCTCTTAATTCATTCAAAGTTGGGAGTGTTTTAATTTCACCAATGAATGGATTCGGAATACAACTCAATCCGTCAATCCTTCATACACTAATTTTGTTATACACTTATATATATAGATTATGATAGAAGTATGAAGTTATTAACTCATAAAAGTATTTATTAATATTGGTTGTTTTAGTATTATCAAATATGAAATAATGGATTATATTTGTTTTTATATGTTAGTATTGAATATTTAGTGATTAAAAGGTATTATATGTTAAATTTATTGTTTATTTATTATATCTGTATCATGAAAAAAATATTGGATCGGCCTGACTAGCTTGTAAATCTGCCCAATCCAACCCAATATTGGTTTGGATTACTTTAGGTTGATTTTATTTTTTTTCATAATCCAACTCAACTTGTCATCCAAAATTACGAGTCTGAATCAATTTCATATTCAACTATCAACCTAATTCGGACAATGAACATCCCATTTAAAGTAATCCTACTTTTATTATTATGGAGTACTGTACTGTTTGTTCTATATGATGTTCGTATCCCATTAAGAAATCAATTAATATAAGTTGTTATTTATTTTTTACTCGCCGTTACGTATCTAAAATGGTATACTTTTCTATCTCCCAACTAACTGAAGCAACAAAATTCAAATTAACATGTTGACAGGAATATGATATAAAAAGAAGTTTGTGGTCATATAATCCATTAGTTAGACTTTTTATAAAATAGGTTGACAAAAAACAAAAAACAGTGGATAGAAAGCATATGATCTGGCTTTCGTGGTTTCATACTTTAATTCCTTTTGTTTTGGTTTCGGTTAAGCTTTCGGCGATCCGTAGTAAATTCATGATTTGGAAGCAATGGGTTGATACCTTGGCAATGTTCGTTGTAGTTTCTAGAGAAACGACAAATAGTCAAAAGTAGTGTATATTGTTGAAATTGGTATATCACGGTAGGGCCCATCTCTATCGGGATTAAATCTGAACATGCTAAAAAGTCTCCCTCCCTCAAAACAACGTACACCACCACCTAACTAATAATTAATGCAAGATCGATGATTGAACAATGTATCTATGTATCATGTATTTCTATTTCAAGTTTCAACAACTTGCCAGGAGTTTCAATTTAAAAAAAAAAAAAAAAACTACTTGCCAAGAGTTTCAAAGGATGACCAAGACGTACAGAATTTTTTTGTAATTCTCTCTTTAGTTTATACCATAAATATACAGCACCATACTGTCTTGTGGGCAAGTTACGGATTATAGTTTTGTAAAATTATTTATAATTATTTTAAAGTCTTTTCAAGTTTTCTTAAATATGTTTTATTTTGATGATTTGGTTGTCAATTTTATTTTGTTAAAAGCATGGATATTCAGATGCACTTCTTAAATAGTTATCGATAAACACTCTAAATTCCTCGTATAATTACCCTGTTTTAGCAGAAGTTTAACTCGTCCATACGTAAGTGGCTGTCGTCATTGTTGTTGGAGTGAGTGTTTCTCATCTCAATGTCATCATGGCTTACAATTTTTCAACGCAATCACGAGTTACTGTTTCCGATGTGTGGGCCACTTGGCCTAATGAGATTTGCACAACAATGAAATTTACAAAGAAAAGAAATATATGAGCATGGATTACCTCAAAAATTGTAAGTTATAGTATAAATATGAGAAATAAACTTTCATTCAATTGAAAAAAAAAAAAAAGGAAACTCTTCTTACGAAAATTGCCCGTCAAACTCAATACTAATCCGAGAGAGAGGGAAAAAAAAAGAAGAAATGAAGAAGAAAAAGTAAGGAAAATCCAGAGTCACGGTCATTTACCTAATACTGCCACTACCACAAACGAGAAACACAAAGAATTGAAGGATATCTTAGAAATCTTAAAAGACAAAAAAGTAAATCTCTAAAACGGCGTTCACACTTGATGTAGCTCTCCTCATCCAATCATTTTTTATATTTTGGCTTTTCCCCTTTTCCCTTTCCGCCACGCGCCACATCTCATCATCCACTCATCCCTCATCATCTTTTTTCCATTTGAGAAAACCTATTGTTTGAAGAATGCCAGTCGTCTATTTTTTATTATTGTCAATTATTGTCAATCTATTAGCTAATATAATAACATAGATATTAATTACTGTTATATTTCTATTAAATGCTATTATAACATTTTGATTAGTTGGAAAATCAAACCTCAACTTAAATTGAAATATCACCATTTTCAGCTAACTTCAAATAGATAAGGATAGTAAAACTGGGATTGAGATTTATTATGATCATTGTTTTCATGCTTACAATTCATATTATAAGACAAAAGATAAATTTTAATTGTGACAATATTCTTAAAACTTGGTAGTTAGTACAATGCAATGGCAAAAATTAAGAAAATAAGAGGGATCAAATAGTTATCATATCAGGTTAAATTTGGGTGTCAAAACTGAGAGATCAAATAGTTGTACATCTTCGGGTAAAAAAAAGTTTTACATATAGTATCAATATGTGTCATTTAAGTGACACATGTGCATTTAAGAAAGATTTCAAAAATTAATTAGTTGACATTTGTAATTATTTAGGGACTAAATAGTATATTTTTTCTTATATAAATATGAAAAGAAAAGAAAAATACACCATTTATATTATTTAGGAACTAAATTGTTGAAAATATAAAAATTTTCGAGGGATTAAATAGTAAGTTTTTTTTCCCATTTCTCAGCTCCTTTCTATTTCTTTCTACCTCGGATTTTTCCTTTCAAGTCAAAGTATAACTATCGATAACATTAATTTCTCCTTTCATCGTATGTATTTTATTTGAAGATAAAAAACTAATCACATTACTTTTCACATTCAAATATGGAATTCAAATCCTTATCATTTAATTAAGGGACAAAGTGAAAAATTACTAAATGTAATTATCCTTGTATAATTAACTTTCTACTTCTTCTTATCTATTTATGATTGTTAGAATTTACAGTGTCTCTCAATAACTATTTATAAATGTAACAAAATAAAGAGAATACAAAAAGAGATAAAAGATAAAATAGACACATATGATTAATGTAATTCGAATAGTGTAGCCTACCTCTGAATGACTGAATTCCTCAAATAGTTGTTGAGAGATCAAGTATTTTTTTTTTGGACTTATAGATCAAGTATTCAGCTTGCTTCAGAGCTCGTTCGATCAAAACACTCGTCATTTTACTAGTAATACTCCTAACAAAAATAATAAACCGAATACAAGTCTTAGAAAATAACAATAATTAACTCCGTCTTTTGTTACATATTTTTAATAACAAATTTGAAGAGTGGATTTAAATTAGCTCTCAAGTTCTTAGACATAAAAACTCTTTGAATCTTAGAAATCATTTTCTTATAATCCTGTCTCTTACCAAAAATTTGCATAAACAAGGCGCAAAACTTTTCGAATCTCACAATCTCAATTAAAAAAAGAAATTGGGTCAACTAAGCAAATAGGACAATCCAGTGGAGACATAACAAATCCACACGTCAAGGCAAACTATATAATATAAGTCTATAATAATAGCCAGCCACTTGCGTGAAAGTTTAAATCCTCTTCTATAATGTTTATTCACAAAGAATTAATTAACAATGCTCTTTCCTGGGTAAAATATTCACGTCCTAATATTAAATTACAAAATTAATTTTGTAATCCAATATTATATTAGATCAAAAAGTCCTAGCATCCCGCATTTCTCAATTTTCAATCCCCGCGTTCACACTAGTGTTTCACAAAATAAAAAATGATTCATAACCTCCAAACACAGACAATAAGACCCAAAACACAGCAAAACACAATCCTCGCCTTCCTCGCCTTCCTCACATAGTCACATTCTCTCGTTATTCCGCTCCTAATTATCTCTATCTGGATGAAACTCCCAGCTTTTGCAGACCCAGAATCCCTCTCTCACATTTTCAGCTTGCTTCAGAGCTCGTTCGATCAAATGAATGAGACCCCCAACAACAACAACAGCAACACCAGAAAACGACGCAGAAGAAATGACAAAACAGGGGATGGTGGTGGTGGTGATGATGATGATACAACCCAGAATCAAGAGACTAAGAAGAAAGAACTAAAAGGTATTCTCACTTCGCTGTTATTGCTGGAAGAGCAAGAGAAGCGTGACCAAGAAGAGCTCGACAAGGTCTCGGAGGAAGAGAAACTATCCTTGGAGGCAAACCATGAGAAGAAGACGAAGGCCATGCTGGAATACTACTCAAGTCTTCAGGATTATTACGACGAAGTGGAAGAATCTGAGCGAATCAAGAGAAAGAAATCGCGAGGTATGGCTGGTGCGGTGGCTGTAGCCGCAGCTTCCGATGGATTAGAAAAAGTTAATAATATGGAAAAAGCGATGAAATCTGGAGGGAGTACAGGTCATCAACGACGGTTATGGGTGAAGGACCGTTCGGGAGCATGGTGGGATGAATGTAACACACCGGAATTTCCAGAAGAAGAGTTCAAGAAAGGGTTTAGAATGGGAAGGGCTACGTTTGATTTGATATGCGAGGAGCTTAATTCGGTGATTGCAAAAGAAGACACAACGCTCAGAAACGCTATTCCTGTGAGGCAAAGAGTGGCTGTGTGTTTATGGAGATTGGCCACAGGTGATCCTCTTCGACTTGTATCCAAGAGATTCGGATTGGGGATATCAACTTGCCATAAGCTCGTTCTTGAGGTATGCACTGCTATAAAGACTGTTTTGATGCCTAAGTATTTGCAGTGGCCAGATGACCCAACATTGAGAACTATCAAAGGGGAATTTGAATCAATTTCAGGGATTCCCAATGTGGTGGGATCTATGTACACCTCGCATATCCCTATAATAGCTCCTAAGATTAGTGTAGCTGCTTATTTCAACAAGAGGCATACAGAGAGGAATCAGAAGACTTCGTATTCGATTACAGTTCAGGGTGTGGTTGACCCAAGAGGGGTTTTTACAGATGTGTGCATTGGATGGCCTGGTTCAATGCCTGATGATCAAGTGTTAGAAAAATCTGCACTTTTTAAAAGGGCAGAGAAGGGGCTTCTAAAGGGTATGTGGATTGTTGGGAGTTCAGGGTACCCTTTAATGGATTGGGTTTTGGTGCCCTACACTCAGCAGAATCTGACATGGACACAGCATGCGTTCAATGAGAAGATCGGGGAGGTACAGCAGGTTGCAAAAGATGCATTTGCGAGATTGAAAGGGAGGTGGTGTTGCTTGCAGAAGAGGACAGAGGTGAAACTACAAGACTTGCCTGTTGTTCTTGGGGCATGCTGTGTGTTGCACAATATATGTGAAATGAGGAATGAAGTACTGGATCCTGAGCTTAAGTTTGATCTTGTAGATGATGAGATGGTGCCGGAGGTTGCTTTGAGATCAGCAAGCTCCATGAAAGCTAGGGATGCCATTGCTCATAATCTTTTACACCATGGCCTCGCCGGCACTTCTTTTCTCTAGTTGAGAGGTTGTATTTGTTTGACTATTCGTTACTTAATTAAAACATCATAAATTCTTTTCCTTGTTTCTACAGACAATATTGAAGCCATTCATCTTATTTGTTCATGGGGCTTTGTAAAAGATTTATTGGCCCCTTTAACAAATGTATGATTGTAGTCTTCGTAGGTTATATGTATAAGATTCAAAGAATTTGTAATCTAGTTCCATACTTGAGCCGCACCAAATAGGGTTTTAATGATTGAAATCAGATTTTTTTATTATTATTGTTATTGCAGCATCCCTGTTCTTCCCATAAATTCTATTGATGTCAAAATAGTTTATTAGCTTGCATGATCGTTGTTCCTATTTCCATTTTTGTGAATGTTCCACGCCAACAACCCTGGTATACTTCAAACTTATTTCTACAGGGTACCAACTTCGTCTTGAGATAAATATATATTTCAGACTCTCAATATGTTTAGACACTGATGTTCTATGTTGATTTCAAGCATATGGATTGACAGAGGAATGGTACAACTAAAGGCACACGTTATAATGTCATATTATTCTTATGAGGAGATTGTATCGGAAAAATGCCAGGAGTGACAGAGACTAATTAATGAGAAACTTTCTTGGAGTATTATGATTGTTTCTTTAAAATTGTCTACCTGTCACTAGTTACTTCTCTCCATGACCTTCGAGATCTTTGTGTATAATCTGAGTAAATAGTGGTCAGCTGGTGTTGGGGATCTTGGTTTGTTTGATTATTTTTCATATTTTAACATTCCTAATCCCTAGTATTAATGTTGAAATTAAAGATAGGTAATAACTGTTTATTATTTCAAGTGATGTTGGTTCTTCTCAGCACAAAAACTCCCTTTTCACTCAAATTCCAATTGTTTTTAACTTATTTCCTGTGACTTTGTCGTTTACTTGCACAAATTGCACGAGAAGCATATCTGATCTTCACGTCTGTATCTGATCCTTGTGACTCTTCTGGAACCTGATACAGTGTATATAGATGGCTATGCAGCAAATGGCTCTAAGAGACGAGGTAGAGACTGGAGATAATTGCGTGTTAATGTTATACTTGCTGCTTCGCAAGCTCTTTTTGTTCGTGTTAGCTTGCAAATGAGGCATTCTTGTGATGTGATAAATTCTCTCATAAGCTTGGCTCCAGTATGCAGTACATGATAAGACCATGTACCAAGTTTATTCTAGTATCTTCCGAGGTTTAATGAGTGACGCTTACAGGCTTTGTCCCACAATGAAAAGGAAAAGAAACAAAAGAAAAAGGATTGCAAGCTTTGATTGTCCCACCTTGCCGTCGGTGCATGTCATCCTCACATCGTTTTTCGCAGTAGATTGCATTGTTGATGTCAACGGCGACTTGGAAAAACACACTGCGGCTGTTGCTGCGTTCACACCTAACTACCTCCACATTCACATGTTTCTGTGATTGAAATCGTGGTGGATATTTAAAAAATTGTGTTAAAAACTTTTTGTTACGATGTTTCAATACTCTTAACATAGACCACCCAGGAAGAATGATGCATTAGTCTGGTCTATCCATTGAAATAGCCCTATATATATTAATGGGATTCTAAAGTGTGTTTGTACTTATATTTTTGTTTTAATTTTAAAAGTGCAGATATGTTCTGAATGAATGTGATACAAGTCTAGATAAATTTTTTTGATTGCATGACTTTCATGGAATGAATTATGTATATATTAAAAAAAAAAAAGAGCAGCGTCGCATTTTTACATCAACAATCCTCCTTTCTTTCTTCCGTTCGGGGATTTCTAATAAAGGAAATGTGGCAACAGTTTATACTCCTCAATATGAACATAATATGGAAGCACAGTGCCTTATCATAATACAATAATCGAAGAGACTCGTAGGTCGTAGCCCTACTCTGTGATGTATAAAATATCGGATAAAAATGCACATTCACATTGGTGCCAATTCCTTTTCATGAATCTACCAATGCTCTTGGGGGGTTAAATGGAGTGGGTAATACAGTGAACCATGGTAGCGTACCCAATGCGTAAGATAATGCTAGATTACATTTTAGAAATATTTCCTAATCAAAACTGTTCAACTATTGGAATCTGGTAAATATTCATGCTTGATCAACAGGTTTTTGTCATAGCTTGAGCAATTCCAATCAGCGTGGCTTGCTAAGAAGCTGGTCACCGTGATCAGTTGGTGGACGGAAAGGAAAGTGTGCAAAATGGATCTTCAAGTTTGGTGACTCTCGTTTTTTATCATCAAGCTTGTAGCCTGCCGGAAATAAAACATTTACTCTTGAAACACAACAACTGTACAATTCTATAAACATCATAAATTCATATTAATATGTGAACCAAAAGCAATAAACATCTTCCATCGGATATGGATCCTCAAAAGTCTGAATAGGAATTTTATATTATGAAGTTGGAGGGAGATCAAACTAAGCAGAGGAAGCGGACTGGACACACTCAACTAGGTCCCCATTAGATCTTACCGGCACTTTTTTCTGTCTAGAGAATTCAAAATCATTTTGAAGACTCAATTATACTTATATAACATGCAAAAGAGTTGTTCCTGTGGGACTCAGACTTCCATCGTGTAATTTTTATTATCTTTCCAACCATGTCAGAGATAATTATGATTAAAGATATGTTGAATTTATAGACCTCAAATTACAATTATATGCAAAGACAGCTTACCTTGCAGAGCTTCCATGGCAGTGAGAGCACATTTGGAGTCAATAAACTCCACAAAGCACAAGACGATAGCCTTACCTCCGCTCTGCAGAAAGCTTGTTCATCATAAAAACAACTAATCCATAACACAGAGATAAAGCATATAATTATAAATTAATTCTCTGGACTAAAATAAAATCCACTATAGTGCATAATTGCATTACTAGAAAAACATTGTGATAGGTGTAGAAGCTATAGTTTATTGCTCAAATAACACCTAATGATCTTGACGTTCTTTTGGGTTTGCACAAGATTTGAATTACAATACTGAAGATTGTGAACTGAACAAAAACAAAGAAAATTGTATTGCCAAAATGTAAACCAGCATTCCTCTTAATCCCTGTAAATATGCATCTTTTTTCTTTTTTCCACCACGTGTAAAATTAGAATACACACAATTTCAACAACATTTGATGTATATATAACTCAGCACAAAATTTTCAGTGAGATCACACTATCCAAGCAAAATGACAGGCAATGCAGCTTATTAAGTATAAAGACAACCACAAAGACAGACCGGCGAAGAACCACTGCAAAGGTTTCTATCCTACAATATGTTCTTCTGAAAATAATTCAACAGAGAGTTCTTCGGTAAGAATCTTACATGTCGAGGCTCCTTGTGCACAACCCTGATATCCTTATAGCCAACAAAGGGACGGAAAAGATCTTTAGAAAGAAGTTAAGGCTTCAAATTGACAGGAAAATGAAAAAAAAAATGCATGATGATTGATTCATCAGGCTCTTACACTATCATTTCCATAAATTTTAGAGGCACTCGATTTTTCTAGGAACACTTTTAGCTTAATTATATCCACTAAAAACCCAATTTATGTGCAATTCAGGCCTATCCATTCAAGAATAGAGATGCAAAGACATACATGCACAAACATATGCAGCAAAGGATACGGCCAACTTCCCTTCTAGTACAGTCGTTTGGAAGTCCACCCACAAACAAAATGTTTGATTCCTCAGCTGAAACTGGGATACCATCATGATTGCTTTTAAATATTGGTCTGTCGTTATTTATATCAGATGCCTCTGGATTATTGCCTGGTGGAACAACTCGCATTTGACTCATTATATCAGGATCTTCAAAAGATGGATAATCTTTTTTGTTAGCCCCAGTTGTGACAGTATTAATATAAGGATCAGAATGAACTCTGATGCCCAAAATATCATCATCATATGCTCCACTACGCGGCAAGTTTATCTGCAGATGTTCCAAGAGAAGAAGTTATATCCTACATTAATTACATATTAACTCAAAAGTCATTAAATTTTACATCTTTCTGCAGGTAATCTGATCCAACACCCTGCAAATCAGTCGATCTTAATAAATGAGGAGAAGCCAATGATGGTGCTTCAGATGGCAGGCAATCAGCAAATCTAGTCCTTGGAATGCTAGCTGGCACAATGAAGGAAAACAGTAAAAAAAATTCAGTATTAGCATTTTTTCGTAAAACAAGGAACAGAATGACAAGGATTCTGCATGTCGTAAGATCACAATGTCCAATGAATTAAAGTAATATTAGTCTTCGGTATGTTAGGAGACAAATCGATACATAGTACTTGCAAACAGTGAAACTAGAAAAAGAGAGAGAGAAGCCAATGTGCAGTGTTTTAGCTTTGAGGGTGGGCCATTGACATACTGCATTGATAGTTTAAACTTTAATGTCAATTGGCTGTCAGATCGAGGGGTCAGTAATAAATTGCTGTATTTTTTCATTGTTCTTTTACGCGGTAATCAATTTTCGCTAACATAAGAACCTCTAGCTTACCCCAAACTGATCCCATTTTCAAGGCAGGATTTTAAGTGCTGAACGTTTGTTGCCTGTTTTGATAAGTTTTGACATCAGTAAATCAGATAAAAGAACCACATTTTTTGCATGCTTTGCTTCAGATACGAGTAACCAATATGCTTAAATTGAAAGAACATTCAACTGGTAAGAAAGAAAGCAGCTGTTTGGGTTGTTAGTTTATCAAGCAGAATTTCCAAGATTTATCAATGTACAATTCAAATTCATACATCTGTAGGATCCTAAAAGTAAAGCTTTCTTCACACGTTGAAGAATGAGAATTTTCCATATACACACTAGAAATATTAGTATCAGACAAAACATTTCACCATTTAAGTAAAAGCATCACTTTAGGCGCTGAGGCAAGGAGCTATTCCCGCACCCTCTTGGGCAGCACCTTTCGCACTTTTTCCTCGTAAAGGCAAGCGCGCCTTTGGAGCCTCAGTAAAATTTGCACAGAAAAGAGAAAAAAAGCTCAGTACAAACCAAACAGAAACCTAATGCTTTAAAATAAGAAGCCCAGCCCAATAGTTTAATAAGTAATAGATATTAATTAGGTTATTAGTTATTTATGGTTTTGTTAGTCTAATAGTTTAGTTTTACACTTCAAGGGAAAATTTAGATTGTAAATTTGATTGTTTAACACACGGCTTTACACTTTGACAAATGATTCTAATGGCTCAGTGACTTTGATTATTATAGTGACTTATGACTTGATCAATGATTATTATGTTAGAATAGTTAATTTAGATGTCAAATGTTGTTACAAACTTACATTTCCTTATTTTTGTTTGTATCCCATATTTCTAGCATTTTTTCCAATCTATCATAGCGTTTGTCGTATCTCTCATGAACATGGATCAACGACGTGAATGTGTTGTTGTTGTATTATAGCATTTTACCACACTCAAGCATGCGCCTTATTAGGGCCTCTGACTTAGGGCGTTCCGTGGATCTGGAGCCTTTTAGGAATTGATATTTCCATAACTATCTACCATGTTGTTTATATAAAAAGAGTGCCAGAGTATAACTCTACAACTTGGTCACAATATGAAAAAATCACATAACCAGAAACCCCTGAAGTGTTGTTGAAACTCGTAGAAATTGACCTAACTAACAAGTGTACTCCAAGAAAGGCTGCACCATTCCACATAGAACGGAGATTTAGGGTAATTATCAAGCTTCCGGAAACTGAAAGTGATTAGGGGCCTTTAATGTGAAGTGTAAAATCTTTTACCTACCGTATATAATTTCCTCTATAAGAAGCACATAAACACACAAGACACAACTATTGTCACATAAACATTCTAACAATGTTAAGCACCAAAGTCAATGATTTCCAATAAAGAAAGGCTATAATAGATCATCACAACCTAGTCCACCATCGTTAGCCTCATAGTTTTACTCTTCTTCAAGTTTGTTATTGTTATTTTATTTACTTGATGCCTCTCCCTCACTAGCCCTGTCATTAATTACGATATGGTTACTATTCATCTCTTCCTCCTTGATTTTCCATTTTAGGTCTTGCACAATGTGAAAAGGCCAACTTTGTGAGTGATTGTAATCGAAAAAACACCGTATAGTAAAGTGTAAGACCAATAATTTCAGAATGTAGGAGTTATGGGTTAGGTAGAAGCAGAAGATTGAGTACCTCTGTCTGTGGGAGTAGTGTATCTGTGGTAGGGATCCGCCATGGACGATAGATAGATAGTCACAGCCGCTTCTCTTCTCTGTGTTGCTGGCTCCCTTTAATGCGTCTGCTTAAATTCTGATTGCCTTCTGCTCTGTCCTTCTACTTCCTCCGTGACGTTCCTCGCACGGGGATACAAAAATTGTTTCAACTTTCAACTTTCAAGGGACGATTTCAATTTCATCTTAGGTCGTATGAGTTTTTATTAAAATAATAAAATATACAGTTTATTTATATAAAAAATGTCTGTATAATTTATTTTTAAAATCTATTATTTAGTTAATCATTGATTTTCATGTTTTAAAATACATAAATAGTACATTTTTAGTTTAATGTATCTTAAATTTATAGAAATGGTAAAAAACCTCAAATGGCTCCCAAACATATGTAATAAATTTCAAATTGATCTTAAAAGTTTTATTTATTTCAAATTGATTTTACATATTTTCATAATTTCTCAAATTTGTTCCAAACTAATTATATCTCTCTCGTTTTAAATTCAAATGCGATAAACTCAAAACTATAGAGTTGTTTTTGGCGAGTACTTTTTCTATTTAGTTGGAGTCATCGACAAATAAGATCAAATCAACCAACAAGTGTTTGGTGTAGTGGTTGGCGAGCTACACCCTAGGTAAGAGGACCCAGGTTCAATCCCTAGAGTCGACATTGTTGGGAGGGCACGACCGTTTCGTCTTTGTAGCCCGAATGGGATTAGTCTTCGCTTATACCGTTACACGGATAGATGGGGGAAACCCATAACATTACCTAAAAAAAAAGATCAAATCAAATCTCGAAAGTAGATCTATTGTTTTATAGTCAAACAAGTAAAACTAGTTATATCTCTCTCATTTTATATTTGAATGTGACGAATTTGAAAATATGTGTTAACTCTTGAAGAGTTTTTTCTCTATCTTGGGAAAATCATTAGCAAATGAAGTCAAATCGTGTTACGAAAATATGTTTGAGACTAATTTAAAAAATAATAGAAATATGTATGACCAATTTGAAAGAAAACCAATTTGAATTTTTTACCTTATAGAAATAAAATAATAGGTAACTAAAAGTTGATCCCCATCTAGTTTTTCTAATTTGTTTATTTTTAAATTTATTATAGGCCAAAGTGCACTTTTGGTCCCATAACTTTTGCTAAAGTTTCAATTTAGTCCTATAACTTTTTTTGTTGCACTTTTGGTCCATATCTTTTGCTAAAATTGCAGATTTGGTCCCGTATTGCATTTTTGGTCCCATATCTTGGGGTCATTTGCAGAAATGGTCCTATATTTCTTGGTCAGGTTGCAGAATTAGTCCTATATCTTTGGATTAGGTGCGAAATTGATCTAATATCTTCTTATCAGATGGGACTGGTGGTGAAACTTTTTGCAAATATATGGGACCAATTCTGCAATTTGATCAAGAGATATGGGACCAAAAGTGACACGGGACCAAATCTGCAACTTTTTACAAAGATATAAGACCAAAAGTGCAACAAAAAAATTTATGGAACCAAATTGAAACCTAAACAAAAGTTATGGGACCAAAAGTGCACTTTGACCTTTGTTATATTATCCCAGATGCTCTTTGAAGTGCTTGCGAAAGGCTTGCTTTGTTCTCTTGGGAACGCCTTATTCTTGGATTGCAATCTCTTAGATGCCTAGATCTACCCTGGTCGTCACATATGATTGGAGAATATGAAGCTCAGGTTACAGAATAAATTTAAATTCTGCCCTAGATAATGAGTTAGTTGCAATTAAAATAAAATTGAAAATTAGTAATTATAATTCCTTTATCTTTTTTGGGTCGTAAGGGTCGTAACCATCATACTTTAAGTATTTTCATTTCCCATGATGTTAGTTTTTTTTTTTTATAAAGTCCCATGATGTTAGCTGCATAAACTATTTGCAGAGCAAGTTGTTGAAGTTGGACGGCATGGTCAAATGAAGCATGTACCACAACATGGTTTGCAACTGAGTGCTACTAATTCCTGACGGCTCAAGTTGCCTACTCTAGTGGCAATTCATGGTACAACGAACTAAGTAGATCGAAAGCACCATCATTTAGTCATAAAGTTATCTATGCCACGTATATATGTATGACCAATTTGAAAGAAATGCCTGCTGATACATTACGAATGTTATTATTAGCAGTTTAGACAGTTAGCCGCCACGGAAAACGCAAACTTGTTTCTGCTTCGCAACACGATTTTGCCTGGAAGCTCTCTTTTTAGTTTTAATTATTATCAATACAGAAACTCAGGTAGGGCCTTCTATTTTCCCTTAATCTTTGTCATTTCACAGGCGAGCCATCGTTTTCCCGATAAAAGCAAATGTATGATAGTAACAACAATGTAACATAACACATTAAAAAAACAAAAAAAGAGGATAAAAAAAAAGTCAATTTGAGATTGTAGTTTACAATTTGTTGGGCGCCACATCACTGTTTTTTAACTAGGCAGCCGGAATTGGAGTAGAACTCTTTCTTGCATATTTAGTTGTAAATTATAATAAATGAATCATCCCTTGATGTTAATATCAATAATCAATATATAATAATATACACGTGGCAAGTGCTAGTGAGTAGATGAGGCTGCTGCCTCACCTGATGAGAATGGAGTTATCGATATTTCACAAACATTGGATCTTTTTCTAAAAAAAAAAGTCGAGAAAAGGAATAGAGAGACTAATTTTACCAAGAAAGGTCAACTTTTGAGATTCTCATTAAAAAGAAACATAATTTGATGGTAAAATTATTTTGGCTTAAGTGCACTTTTGGTCCCATAACTATGACAAAGGTTTCATTTTGGTCCCATAACTTTTTTTTTTTGCAATTTTGGTCCCATAACTATGACAAAGGTTTCATTTTGGTCCCATAACTTTTTTGTTGCAATTTTGGTCCCATAACTATGACAAAGGTTTCATTTTGGTCCCATAACTTTTTTTGTTGAAATTTTGGTCTCATAACTTCTCAAAAGGTTCCACCGTTAGTCCCTTGGTGAATTCCATCCATATTTAGCCGTTAAGTATGACGTGGCATAGTAACTAGGATCATGATGTGGCAAAATAAGATGAAGTGGACTGAAATAGGATCTATATGCAACATATTAAAACTTATCTATACCCAACCACAAAATATACAAAGAGTGGTACTGACAGCGACCAATCTGGTGGGGAAGAAGAGACTTCAAGCAGAAGGTGCCGACGAAGTCGATGGGATCGTCAGCCACAGTCAAACAACCAAAGCGGCGGCGACGGCGAATCGAGAAGCGGAACGAGGAAGAGGAAGTCTCGTTGGGCTGACGAGGAAGAGGAAGTATCACTCTTTGTATATATTGTGGTTGGGTATAGATAAGTTTTAATATGTTGCATATAGATCCTATTTTCAGTCCATTTCATCTTATTTTGCCACATCATAATCCTAATCACTATGCCATGTCATACTTAACGGCTAAATATGGATGAAATTCACCAAGGGACTAACGGTGGAACCTTTTGAGAAGTTATGGGACCAAAATTGCAACAAAAAATATTATGGGACCAAAATGAAACCTTTGTCATAGTTATGGGACCAAAATTGCAACGAAAAAAGTTATAGGACCAAAATGAAACCTTTGTCATAGTTATGGGACCAAAAGTGCACTTAAGCCAATTATTTTAAATTCTAAATCTCTATCATGCAATATGTGGTCATTAAATAAGGGAAGAGAGTCATAACCAATAAACCGTTGTAGTCAATAGAAGTAAAAATGAATTTTATGAATGGCAAAGTTGGATTGAAGAATGAAAAGCTAGAGAATACTTGAACACAGAGTTGGATCTGACATGTGTCCTGGGTGATTTCTTTTTCCATTAAAACTTGAAAGTATTTCCTTGTACGTGTTTAATTATCTTTCTTTTGTGCTTGCAAGTTTGAGCAGCCACTGAGGCAGCAACACGTAGAGGCATATGTACATAAATTATAGGAGAAAAAATGAAGATAGGTGAGGTGTTAATTATTTGCGGGTAAGCAAAGGCCATATGTGATATGTGATATATGATAGTATATGATATGATCTTTGTTTTGGAAATGGAGAATGGATCCACTGCAGTGGTCTTGAGTGTGAAACAAGGAATAGATCATTAATTAAAACGCAGTGTTTTCATTTTAATAAAACACTGTATTTTGAAAAGTTTTTTTCACACTTTAGGGGAATTGCAGTGAAACGCACTGCAGTGGATTCGTAATGATGCTTTCTCTTGTGTGTTGTGTATGGGTTTTGAGGTGTCAAAGAGAGTGAGAAAGAAGGGTGGGAATAGGAATAGGAGAAGGAGAAAAGTCTGGTCCCTACGGTTGACAAAATTTGGTTGGTGAGTGATGTGGTGACTTCTCTTTCCTTCGCTTTTGCTTATTTCTTTCATTAATTATTGATTAGAGAGAGCGCGCGCGGGGTAAGCTAGAAAAGAGGCTGAGATGCGTTGCTTCAGATCCAGGGTACTCAAGTGCTGTGTGTGAAAAAACAAAAGGGTCTCATCTTTTTAGGGTTTCCTGTGATTCTTGAGACCTTACCTTTTCTGGGTTCTTTCTCATGACTTCCTTTTTCTTCTTTCTCTTTCTCTTTCTTTTTCGTGTCTTGTAAGGGTGGTGGTTAATTTGATTTACTCATTTCTTTTTTCTTTTATTTTAAGTACGGCCTTTTCTTTTTTTCAGGCTCTTTCCCTCTCACTACAGTTGATGGAGGTTGATACAAGCTAACAATTAAAATGTTTGAAAAGTTCTTCCCTATCTATTTGTGGTTGAAATTTCCTCAATTGGAAGTTTGGATCCATTTTTGTTGACCAGATCTGACTACTCCATTTCACTTTACCCTCTTTTGGCTATTCCAGACGTTGCATCGCCTGAATTTGCTTCCTCTCTAGGTCTTTTCGGGTTTCTTAGGCATGGAAAATGGTCTTTTAAAATCCATCGTTCCCATTCCATACACATTTTCAATCAGATGAAATATGACAGGCTGTGTTGTACAACAAGGGCGGGAGGGTTACTTTTTGCACTACCTCGATAGGGATTTTCATGGAGGAGATGTCGTCCGCAGTTGCAGTGCCATTAAGAATAGGTAATTCAATCTGTGATAATCGAAGCATAGGTACTCACATGGATGTATCCAGACTTAAACTGGTGGCAGATGCGGGTTCGTTAGTTACTTCTATAAGTACGGTTTCCACTGAGATAGGTGCGGATTCTAATGAGGATGATAATCGTAACAAGCCAGAAGATGAAGTTATTATCACAGCTGTCACACCACCAAAACAGAACGGAGAAGGAGAAATTCCTTTGGTGGATATGATATCCCAAAATGAAAACACGTTGGCTGCTGGTGCACAAGTCTTAACGCCTGAAATTGAGGAGGACGATTCCTTATCATTGGAAGGTGATCAGGTTATTGATTCACTTTCAGTGGCCAGTGAGAATAGTAGCATATGCGGAGAGGAGTTTGTCGCTTTTGATGCTACCTCGGAAGTTGGAATACCAAGTTCCATAGACATTGACAAGAGCGTATGCGATGTCAATATTTCAACCAGGACTGCTGATTTGGGGGGAAATGTTGATGCAGGAATTGTGAGTGAACCGCTTGCTATGACAGTGAGCCTTGAAGAAGAGAATGAAGATAGATCTGAAACAAAGCCTTCTTCAGTTGTTCTTCAGCTGCCTCTTGAAAAAAAGGTAAGTGGAGCAGTTGGTCGTAGTGTTTTTGAATTGGATTATGCTCCACTATGGGGATATATATCTGTGTGTGGAAGAAGACCTGAGATGGAAGATGCATTTGCAACTGTTCCTCGATTTCTGAAGATTCCTATTCAAATGCTGATTGGGGATCGAGTACTTGATGGAGTGGGAAAGTGTTCCAGTGAGCAGACGATTCATTTTTTTGGAGTCTATGATGGTCACGGTGGCTCTCAGGTAATTTGTTTATTTTATTTCTTTTGTACTCCTTTCTTATTTGCAGATTTTTTTAGTCCATCAGATCATTTTAGTGTTTTTCTGAGTAATACTTCTCACAGGGCTTGCTTTCATCATTCAGGTTGCGAATTATTGTCGTGAACGTATTCATTTGGCTTTGGCTGAAGAAATAGAATTTGTTAGGGAAGGTCTAATTAGTGGAAGTATTAATATTAAGGCTGATTGTCAAGATCAGTGGGAAAAAGCTTTCACCAATTGCTTTCGAAAAGTTGATGCTGAAGTTGGAGGAAACACTAGTTGTGAACCTATTGCTCCAGAAACTGTTGGTTCCACTGCTGTTGTTGCTATTATTTGTTCGTCTCATATCATAGTTGCTAACTGTGGTGATTCAAGAGCAGTTCTGTGTCGTGGTAAGGAGGCCATGGCATTGTCAGTGGATCATAAAGTAAGCTACTTCTAATTCCTATTTTTGAATCTCCCTTAAGATTTCAGCTATTTTCAAGAAATTGATGTTTGGTTGTTATATGTTAAGCCAAATCGAGAGGATGAATATGCAAGAATTGAGGCAGCTGGAGGCAAGGTGATACAGTGGAATGGTCATCGTGTATTTGGTGTTCTTGCAATGTCAAGATCTATCGGTATGATCTTACTCTTAAGTTATAAATTATTTACTTCATATCCTGTGTTTACCTTGTGTACTAGTTTTAGTTTCTTGCAAGTCCTTTCAGTGAGTGAAGAACCAGACTCTATTTTCTGAATGTAATTGTAGTGGTTGTAGTAGGTTAAAAATTGTTATAGGAAGAGAACAGTTGCATAATCTTTTGGAAAGAACTCAGATCTCTTAAACAAAATGAATAGTGTTCGAATCTATTACTTAGATTCACTAATCAGTTCAATTTAAATATCAATATCCTCTTTTCAATTTGTTCTACTTTATTTTATGTGTTAAGTTAGGGTTTTAACAATAAAAAACGTCTTCTCTTTGTCCTGGGTAAAAGATATATGAGTAGATGACATATAAGTGGCCAAAGCTGTTACCTTTAAACAAAACCCTGACGTGTTGGAAACTTTGATTTTGTGATCTTTGTTTTGATGGTCTGATGGAAATTGGCTCTTCAACTCTTTCATCCTGATTCTGCTAGCAGTTAGGGCACTTGTTAGTTATTATACTTGGACTTGGACAATATCAAAATTTGGAAATTTGAACAGGATCACACCTCTGAAGAGAACTAAATAATTCAAGTTCTTAATACTTTAAAGGTTAATGGAACAAAATACAACTTTCTTGGGAATATTTCTTGTATAATTTACCAAACCTAGAGTTGGCCAGTGTGCTTCTACACATAACTGTCTCGTGCTACAATTATACAGTTGTTTGTTCAGTTAACTGAGTCCCGATTTCTCCCATTGTGAGCTTCAGGTGATAGATATTTGAAGCCATGGATTATTCCAGAACCAGAGATTACATTTATTCCACGTGCAAAAGACGATGAATGCCTCATTTTGGCAAGTGATGGTCTTTGGGATGTCATGACAAATGAAGAAGCATGTGAGCTAGCGCAGAGACGGATACTTCTCTGGCACAAGAAAAATGGCATTGCACTACCCTCGGAAAGGGGAGAGGGCATTGATCCAGCTGCACAAGCAGCCGCAGAATACCTGTCAAACCGTGCACTTCAGAAAGGAAGCAAAGATAACATCACTGTGATCGTGATAGATCTGAAAGCTCACAGAAAATTTAAAAGCAAGACATGATGATATTGATGGCTTCTTCTAGCGCTCTTGGTTGTTATGGTTGTACAATAGAAAGCTTATATAATCCTACATAGTTTTGCCCATTAATTTTTCTCCTGGGCATCTCTTCATTTACTGAGAATAGCACTCTACTATAATACGTCCATCTTCCTCAAAAGCTCTTAAATGATTAAGAGTCTCCTTGTACACGGAGTTCGATGCGATTGACATCTGTCAGCAAATTGTATTCATTGTTATTCCTCCGAGTATAATGGCTCTGTGAGGTATTCACTTCATATTACTTGTTAGGTTTTAGCTATGTTGTTTATAAAGAAGCATTAACTAATTTGCATAGTGGCTTTAAAGTTGTGATCCACTGTTACTTGTGTAGTAATTGGAGCTGAGTCCAGACTCCAGAAGGGGATGTTGGTGGTGGATAGATACGAATGGCCATGGTGGTAGTACAGTGTACTGCAGGAATGGTGGTGGGGGACAATGAAAGACAAAGATGCCAAAGTAGAACCCCCGGTTCCCTTTTTCTTTTATGTTTGGAATGGTATAATATCTGTACAGATCGTGGTTTTCCACTGAAATTGTGTGGTTATAAACAGGAAACTAGCTTTATCTACTATTTATTGGTTCTCCTGTTACATTCTTTCTAGAGATATTATCAATTCCCCATTGTGAGATGAGCCGTTGATATCTTTTGATCAAGCGTTGAAGCAGATTTACACATTCAGGTAACAAAATTTAACAAATTTGCTGCATTTATCTCAATGTAATTTAATTTTCGTTCATTGTGTAATAGAACCCCGCCCCCTCTTTTTTGGCCAGTAGTAATGGCACCCTTTTACTTAAGTGTCGAAACCTCAGGGTTTCTCTTCCCTTTGAATCACTGTTCTATTTTACCAAAATGATATCCTTGTCATATCGTTCTGGTAAAGGCTGAAATATAGAAGTTCCTCTATAAATTCTTTAGTTGAACATACAGAATAAAAGATATCTAACTTTTGGAGGACCTAAAGAGAGTACTGACTCTTGGACAAATATCTTGACGTGTAATTTCCATTATAATTATTAATTTCCGTGGACCGTATTCCGTAGTCATTATTATTCAATCATAGAAAACTGATTCTGGCCCAAAAAATGAGAAAAGTAATTAACTATATATAATTTTTCATATCTTTTATTTTATGATTGAATGTTCTAAACTATATATATATATATATAAATTTTATGTAACTTTATTTTTTAAAAATTTAATGTGAGAGCGGCATTGTAATTTTTCACTTTTTTGTGAAGGAGTAAAATGATTTATTATGTGATGCATTTTGAATAAATGGAATCAAAATAATACCTACTTTAGCATCCCCTTTTTTTTTCTTTCATAAAATAGATCAATTAGGGTTAATAACAAATGAAAAAAAAATTCAGTAAAACCTAGATTTTATTGGAATTGTTGCACTCATTTTCTCTTCTTTTTTGGTTCAGAAGACGTACCCTACAGTTGCTTGAGATCCATGATTAACCCGCAGCAACTTCGAATTGCACATTTAACTCCGATCAGTTTATTTGAGAAAAAAAAAAAAGGATTGATGCCAACAATACTGAACCCATTATTATCATTATAAATAAGTAGCTGCTCATGCTCCATTATTGACGAGAGTAAATATTTCACAAAGTAATTTACTGCACAAGCAAATTCTTGAAAGCCACAGAACAAAACAAGAGGGAAGAAAGCCTAGTATTTCCTGTGTGCCAACTCTGTCACAGCCTGGGCAAGATTTTTCTCATTCTGAACACTCTGAACCCATAATGCATTGATATGAACTCGCTCAAGGCTCTGCTTCAACGTCCTAGCAATTGCAGGCTTACTACGGGTAGCAAAGAATTCCTCCACTTCCTTGGCCTTCTCAAGTGAAGCAAACTGCATCAACAACACAAATAAATAAATCTGATTCTACAATTTCAAATTCCTGACAAAACTAACACTGGATGGAAATAATACCGGAGAGACAACTGCACCGACAAAGCGTGTTATCAAAAATCCAGAACCATATGTCTTTAAGAGATGTTCCCAGTTCTCCTGCAATATAGTAGATATATGTTACAAAACGCTTGAGCAGAGGCAAAACGTTGCAGAAATACTATATATCATCATCTCTCTTCAAATTACAAAATCAAGGTCAACAATCCTACTCTCCAAAATGGATATTTTCCTGCATCAATAGCTTACTAATGGAAGATCACTAGTTTATGTCATTCAATATTAGTACAGAATTTTGAAAGCAAGAAATTTGAACCAGTTTCCTAACTCAGTCTCCGCCCTTGCAACCAAGTCTTTTCTAAAATGAAATTATATATACATGTTTTCGTCCAAGACTCTTACTCAAAATATTGGTCAGTTTTGAAAACTCAACTCTGAAGAAACTGAAATGGGTAAAAATGCGGAAGTTTATATTAGAACTAAATTTAAGTAATGTATTTTTTTTCACTTAATGTGACTGTTGGTGTTTATTTACCTTGAACCATGTCCAAGCAACATCTCGTCCTTCCCTACCAACAGCAAGTCCAAAGACAGCATCTTGACTACGAACCTTGACCAGAGAAAAAAAGACATTAAACTCCAATGAATATAATGCTCCAACACGTATGTCAGTATGTGTATTCTGAGACTTTATAGCGCCAAATATCTTAAAACTAGTTACCTCAGGAGACAACATAAAGTTAAGGGCTTCAAGAATTAGATCTGGATCAGATGAAGACGCCAATGAGCCTACAAGAACCAGAGTTAATAGGTAATTTGACCTTAAAAAATGCAAAACTTCTGCTCAACTCAGAAAGGCATATCATTACCTAGAATGCGTGTTTTCTCCTGGCTTAGATCAGATTCCCTGTAAATTTTCAGAAGGGATTCATAAGCAAATCGATTAGATTTGGTTGCCCTTTGCATCACAGCCACATACGTCGCCTGCCAACATAGATCACAATAATTAAAGACAGGAGAACTTATAGGGAATTTTCCAGTTTTGAACAGAGGCTGCAGCCAACCTTTCTTATATCAGGAGGAAGAAGTGGTGTACTTCTGTCATCCAAGAATGCCTGAAAACGCCTGCTTGCTTCATCCAGCGTCAGATCATGTCCATAAACAGCAAGGGTTGTTAAAATTTCTCCTCTCAACATAGCATCAAGATGGCTTTCACCTCGTTTAGGGTCCCAGCCAAGCTTCCTGCAATGAGGGAAAGAAGTTGAAAATGATGATTCTTAAGAAAGCAAAGAAAAACATATTGACATAAACAAAGATGTAAATGTGCTAGCTTAATTCCTAGGCTGTTAAGAATTCTCATTATCTTATTCACACTACTATTAGAAACTACACTATATATTATTGAACATGACTCCTAATAGACATAATAACTCCATGATAAACTTACACATGAATTTTCAATCATTAAATTCATTCTTAAAGCCATAGGAATGCCAAGACATAGCTACTCTAATTTGTAAGAAGTTCAGAACAACATACAATGAATGACTCAATATGTAACGACTTACTCAGCAGAGAACTGGAAAAGGTTAACAAAGAATTGCTTAATATAGCCCAATAACTCAGGTACAGCATCGGCAACAATCCTTTCAACTTTATGACTTATCTGTAAAACAAGACTTTATAATTTGATCCAAGAAATTATGTAAGAAATGAATGAACGAGGGTTGGAAGAGAGCATTACACTAATAAGGTTAGATAACACAGTATAATCAAGTTCCTCCCTGTAGGCTCCCATCAAAGCAAGCAAGGAGGTCAATGTTTCCTTGCCAGCCATACTAAGTGCAAATAAGTCATCCAAAATGCCTGTCAAAGGAACACCTAAATTAATTGTCCTTTCCTTTTCTACCAAGAAAATAATTTCAACAGTTTATCCAATTTACCAAATCGATCTGTCGCAGATAATAGTTGTTTCTCTACAGCATATCTAAGTCTAGCTGCAAGCCCCTCATCATATTTCACCCTGTAAAAACCAGTCTGATCCACATTAAGTTTTATCCAAGAGCTTGGTCCTTTGCCTTGAGAAGTCTGGGAGCCGAAAAACTCATTGACATCAAGGGTTTCAGTTTTTGACTGAAGAAGGAAATTCTTGCGGACATCATATGCACCAAGACACAGTGTTATTGGAACAATCCAATGGCCTTCTCCATGAGCACCACTTGACAAGAATTGTGTCTGCAGTTAAAATGCATAGTTTATAAGTTATAATGCATGCAAAAAAGGATATTATAATAAACATGACGAAGAACTGTTGAAATAATCAGATACAACAAAACCTGCTCAAACTCCAATTTCTGATCATTGACTTTGACAGAGACAACAGGATAGCCTTTCTGCTTTGTCCATGAGGCCATTAATTTGTTCACAGGTTGATCAGATCCTTCTTCAAGGGCAGCCCAAAGATCCTCAGTTTTAGCATTTGAGCAGGCGTATCTTTTTATATATGAAGCTAATGACCTCTGATTGAATGAATAAGCAGGCATATAATTTGATCAAAATATTCCAATATGCAAATTGGATTCATATAAGATTTTCAAAGTAAACGTCACAAACTCTTCACATCATCTGCATATGCCTTTTATTTTTTAATTCAATAAAAGCTCATGCAGCGTCTGGTATCAAATCCACATACAAAGCTCAACTTAAAAGAGTATGGGAATTGTAGTTAACAAGCAGTTATTATGAGCTTTGATACCCTTTTGTTCTCTCTCTATTCTGTAGTAAATAATAATAATTAAAAAAACGGATAGGCAGGTCAGTCCAATAGCTGTCTATATCACAAACTTAATAACACAACCTATCCAGCCTACCCCAATTTGAACAGTAAAAAGCCAAGTCAATCAAGTTGAATGAAAACACTACAACACTATAGCTTCACTGTGTCTAGGAAAAATGAACATTAATTTTTTTTTTCTTCCAACATGCATGAATTTATGTAAGATCCGGTTTTAAGGCTCTTGCAAATTTGGCATTGGATCAGCGTACTTCCTAACCACTGACCTGAAAGGGTTCAGCACCAAGATAACTCTGTAGCATCCTGATTACAGATGCACCTTTTCTGTAACTTATTGCATCAAATATTTCATCAATCTCACCAGCATGATTTATTTCGACCTACAAAGAGAATTTACTTTGATTAAAATACTCTACAAACAAAGAAGATAACTATTTAACTTCTTAACCAAGAGCTATATTCCACAAAGTAAGATAATAGCCACTAGTTGTAATACCCAAAAATGAACTGAAAGATTACACAATATCTCAATTGGGTGGGATTAAGCTAACTGATAAAATTAGCCTACCATTATCCGGGGAATTTAAAACCCAAAATACAAACTAACTGATTAAACAATACCTCAATCGGGTGGGATTCAGCAAGGCCATCCAACCTAAGACCCTCAGTAGTTTCATGAAGAAATTGCGACCATATTTTCCACTCAGGAAACAAGCTATCAGTTGCTAGATAGCTAACCTGAGCATACCAAACACCAAAATAAAGTAGAATAAAGAAAGAAAGAAAATTGTCAAAAATATATAAACAAATAACAATAGCATACTATAATAGCAATAATAAAAGAAAATATGAGCCTCAGACGTACCCATGTTGCAAAACCTTCATTCAGCCATAAATGGGTCCACCACTCCATCGTAACAAGGTTGCCAAACCACTGGTGTGCTAGTTCATGAGCAACAACAGTTGCAACCTGTACAGGAAACATAATTCCATTTTACAACTTACAACTTGTGGTCAGCAATCAAGTTTGGCACTACTATTAAGACAACACTTTGGATAAGCAAACTACCCTCTGCTTGTTGGCAGCAGCAGAATGCTGTTCATCATAGAGCAAAGCAGTCTCTCGGTATGTAACCAAACCATAATTCTCCATGGCTCCCGCCGCAAAATCAGGGATTGCAATCATATCCAATTTTGGCAAAGAGTAAGGGGTTGCAAAATAACTGTCAAATTATGGCAATTAGTCATCTGCTGAATGATTAATGATACAGCGCAGCTATGAACCTAGTAAACTGAATACCACAAGATTAACAAATAATCCAATTGTCGTGCCTTTGTAAGTCAGAGATATGAAGGATGTGAATGATGAATGATGGTTGATAGCAGATACTGATCGAAAACATGAAATTAATAAGGTATGATGTACATACAAGACTAAGTTAACTTAACAATGGATTCCAAACCCAACCGCCCTCCCCCAAAACCAAAAAACGACATACATGCAGAAAAAGAAAAAAAGTACTATTTGGTTTTGGAGGTTCACAACAGGGTATGAAGCAAAACCCATGCACTGAAGAATTTTCACGTTTTCAGTGCCTTAAGGATGTAGGGGTGGAATACCAAATTTTCTTTAAAAACCTATATGGAAGTGTAATGTCCAGGTTCAAGACTCGCCTAGGCTGAATGGCAGTTTGAGAGGACTTTAAAATCCAAGAAGTACCCTCTACTCTTTGGGTACTCTTAGGTCCTCCAACACATATATTATGCAGTACACTTTTAAGAAAAATGTTTGATTTCAATATAAATTAAATAATCTTACATATCCCAACTTAATCAAGCAACTACGCAAGTTAGTGAACTTGAAAGGAAACAAAATTTTGGAGTGTTTTCTAACGGATGTCCATCATGAACACCAGGATTTAAATGGCTCAAAACTTACTCCTTGTATAGTTCTAATGTCTTCAAAGCAACATGTAGTGCAAACTTCCCTTGGTTTGCCTTACCAACTTGACAGTATACTCGAACTTTGATCCCTGTAAAGAAGTTATACTGCATTAAGAACAGGTCTAACGAAACCTAAATCACTAATAGCAAGTATGACATTACCATCAGAAGTATGATCTTCGACAAAATCGAACAAACCAACAACAACTGCAACCAAATAGGTAGACATGATTGGTGATTCTTCATATGAAACCACTTTGTTATTCCCATTTATTTTTTCTTCAATGATTGGCATGTTGGAAAGGGCAGTGAGCTCTGAAGGCACATCCAATGTGATCTTGAAAGTAGCCTGCAAGATCAACCAACTTTTATAGTGGGTGCAAATTCAAAGTATTCTTCATTTGTTAGCATAAAACATCTGAAAATACATCGAACCTGTCCCACAATGTCATGGCAATAGCAACTAAGCAATGGACCAAAAGACAGGTTATTTATCATAAGTCCTACGGACCTAAACTTTTGTTGTTCAAAAAATACAGATTCTATATTTGAAAATGCTTAGAAAATGTGTGTTCCCCTAGGAGAATGGAGAGACAGAGACAAACCTTACAGGCAGGTTCATCCCAACAAGGAAAGCATCGTCTGGCATCAGCTGGTTCAAACTGAGTAACTGCCATATTCTTCTTCTCACCATTATGCTCATATGTACTATAAAATATGTATATAAAACAAAACATATTACTTTTCAATATATACTGGATTAAATCACCAAAAAAATGAACAAATACTAGATTATGACATAATCAGTAATTGTAAATTGAGATTCATCTAGTTTCCAAATAAAAATTGAAAAAGGAGCTCTATTAAAAGATTGGGTTTCAATATTAAAGGTTTTGAACTCAACAAAATCAACAAAATTGATTTATTCTTTTAAAAGGATCATTATCAAAGTGCAGATAAGTTCAAGTTAGATAATTTTATTTTAGCTTTTAGGTTCTAGTAGGAAATTTGAAAATTACGAAACAATACTCAACAATGTTTACCTTCTATAAAATCCTTTCATTCTGTCATTCAAAGTTCCGTCAAACTGGATAGTCAAAACACCCAACCCATTTGGTATTGTTTCTGGGAACTCCAATACCAAAATTTCATCTTGTTCAAACAGTTCAACTCTTGAAGGCTTTAAAACCTGCATAGACATCCACTCATTCTTCATCAGCAACAATCTATCAAAATACCTAAAATAGGTGTAAGAAGTAAGAACTGTGAAGTTATCCATCAAGTCCAAGATGTCTCAGAATCCAGATAACGTAAAATAACACGAGAATCTTATAATGGCCAAAAAAATCAACAAAAACCATTTGTCTACTTCAAAATGCTCGCTAAGAAGGGGAAGGAAAAGTCAACCTTCAAAAAAGTTATGATTAGGAACATTTACAGCAGATGCAAGATTCGTTTTCGCACACACATCGGATCATAAATGAAGGATCTAATCATTTTCGTAGAATTTTGGTTTGTCCATATGATGACTGACAACAGTTAGCATCCATGAGAAAAGTTTGAATGCCCAGAATCTTAAAATTGAAGAGGCAACAGTTCAAAAAGATTATTCTAGCATTCCGGGTTTTATGTGAACACTTTCTCCAATTCATTTTCTAGCTTCTGGACAGAACAGGTGTTGACCAACACTTAGCCGTCGACCACTGGTAATACGCTCTTTTGAGTCAAAACAAACACGAAACCTCGAAAACTTCCGGCGACATATTGGTGGCCAAAAGAACAAAATAGAGGCCAGTACAGATTAAACTCTAAAAGAAAATATATGGATGCCATCTATCATACGGCATCCTTTTTCAATTTCATTCACTATTAAAAAAAGAAGATAAAAAGGTGAAGTGGATACCTTGGAAGAATTACGGTTTGTGAATGAAACGGCATGGTTAGCGACGGATAGCTCAGCGGCATTGAGAACGATGTAAGTGGTAGCGGCGACAATGTCGAGGTCGACGGCGACAGAACCAGAAAAACGGCAGGCCACGAGGTCAGGCTTCAGGGTTATGTCGTATCGTTTTGGAACGGCGAATTTTGGGAGGCGAGGTTGACCTTTGAATTGATCCATCTTGCTGCGACTATCGGTGATTCACAATACAGCGGGAGATTGAAGTTTTGCTTATGTGATACTGATAATAAACGATAGCCAAAATCGAAATTTATATACACGCTTGGGCTTCACAGATACGACGTCGCTTGCCTCTTCACAACTGTTACTTCCTAGCCCTTATCATTCTGTCTTGTTTATTAAGGGACCAGTGTCTAGTGACTACTGACTACTAATAGTCTAGTACTATGAGTATGACTGGATGACTAATAAAATTAGGATTTTTTTAAAAAACGAATGCTCATTATTCATGAAATTGATCGGATTCGGGAATTATAAAATAAAAAATTAATGAAAAATAAACTATAATTTTAATTATTATTTTTTAAATTCTTAAAATCTAATAAAATCTTCCACTAATATTCAGGATAGTAAAGTAGTTGATTATTTTATCATTATTCGTATCTGCATTTGTATATATATTTTATTGATATTATCCAACACATATCTTAAATATTTCAAATTTACGGAAAAAAAAAGATATAGGATAAAATATTATAATTCAAAAATCGGAATATAAGATATTCAATTAATTAAAATAAAATTATTAAATAATAATATAATAAAATATTTATATTATAAAGTATTAGATATATTATACATTAATTATCTGTTCATTTCGAATGAATATCGAATATTTGGAGCAATATTCATATCCATTCGATATCTCATAATTTATAAAATTTTACTATCAGTATCTTATTTGATATTTGGCCACAAAAAAAAAAACAAACATTAAATATTTTTTTACTAGTAGATTCATATCCAAATTGCCATCCCTACACATTTAGTATTTGATTTTATAAATATTAATTAGTATATTGTGAATGAAAAAAAGTGGTAATATAACTTCACTGTTTCATACTTTAAGACTTTTGTGCTTGTACTATATTCTTTGTATCACTCGATGATTGCTTCGAAGACAATCAAGAAAGGATCCTTAAACGTGAAGTTGGGTATCAACTTTCTTTATCAAACTTCTGAAGTGCTGTCTCCAGCTTGAAGATGCATTTATTCAAGAGTCACAGTATATAAGATTTGCTTTTAACTTCAAAACTAAAGTACATAGAAGAACCTTATACTGAATAAGTTGTGTTAAGGATTCTTGTATGCCTTCAAAGTTAAAACGAAGTTCTGCGAGCACAGTGATGAATTTGGATTATTATGTGACAAACAAACATCACTTTTATTACACATTTACACCATTCTTCCCAATATTCTTCAAATTACACGGCTCTTTATCACTTTGGATTTAGCAGATGACCAATAATATTATGTTATGTGTATGTTGTACAATAAAAGATCAATAATAATTATGTCATGTGTATGTTGTACAATAAAAGATCAATAATATTATGTCCGTGTACATATCATATAATATTATTGGTCATCTCCTACACAACGTCAATACGGTATAGCAGAGAATCTTCTTCAATTGTAATCTATTGAAAAACATCATGAGTTTGTTATTATTTAATTGGGGAAAATGTAATAAAATTTCTTAAACTTTGGGTCATTTGGAAGTAGACCCTTAAACTATTAATTTTGAAAATCAAATCCTTAAACTTTGAAGGTTTAAGAATTAGATCCTTCCATCCATTTTTTCACCAACGATGTTAATTATTATTAGGATAAATTACACTTTGGTGTCTTATGGTGAAAATTAACAGAAATTGGCATTTTTTTAGGCTATTTCATAATTTTAACCATCTTTGGGGCATAAAAGGCAATTTTAATGTAGGAAAAAGAGGTTGAAATTATTAAAACATCCATAAATATTTAAATATCTTCAAAATAGTCCTTAAAAACACAAAATTTTAGATCTTAATAGGACTAGATCGCATAATTTTTCCAAATTTGGGACTGATTTGTAATTCTATCTTCTGCCCTATATTTTTCAAAGGCAAAAGACCTTTTCGTGTCTCTAACGTTTGCAGTGATTTTCAGTTATGCCCCTAACGTTTCATTTGTGTCAGTTGTGCCTCTAATGTGAAACGTTAGTTTCAATTATGCCCCCAATTTTGACTCAATGCTGATGTGTCAATTTTTTTTTTACTTGTGTGTCAATTTTTTGTTCTGAATTGAATATGTGGCAAGATGAATGAATAAATAAAACATCCTTAATTTATTTTTTATCCACCATGGCATTTCCTACGTGGTATAAGGCTTGTGAAGATGAAGATGAAGATGTCAAAAAAAATTTAGGGTAGTAATTTTTTGGTTTAGAGAATGTAAATCCACATAGGAAATGCTATAGTGAATCAAAAATAAATCAGGGATGTTTTATTTATCCAGTCATCTTGCCACATATTCAATTCATAACAAAAAATTGACACATAAGTAAAATTGGGGGCATAATTGAAACTAACGTTTCACATTGGGGGCACAATTGACACAAATGAAACATTAGGGACATAACTGAAAATCACCGGAAACGTTAGGGGCATGAAATGGTCTTTTGCCTTTTTCAAATATTATGTTTTGACCACAAAAAGTTTATATTTTTCATTTTAGTCCCTAGATAATATGTATCCATGGACCTATTTGTAGTTTTCCAAAAATATTAGGGGTCAATATGTAATTTTTGCAAAATTTGTTATAGTTAAAATTACAAAATAGCTCAAAAAATTCCAATTTCTATTAACTTTCTAACAGAATTAAAGCTCAGGGTACCAAAGTGTTAACAGACAATGCCACAAGGTACCAAAATGTCACTTTTTAAACAATAGGGTACCAAAGTGGAATATGGCCAAATCACAAGGTACCAAAGTATAATTTATCCTAATAATAATTAACAGCGTTAGTGAAAAAATGAATGGAAGGATCTAATTCCTAAACCTTCAAAGTTTAAGGATTTGATTTTCAAAATTGATGATTTAAGGGCCTATTTCCAAATTACCAAAGTTTAAAGGATCTTGTTACATTTTCCCCACTTTAATTAGATAAAATTAGTGTAAAAGGTAAACTTCATCAAAATGTAAAATCATGGTAACAAAATTAATAATAAACCAATTTTAAAGATAAAATTGAAAATCAATATAAAATCTAAAAACTAAAAGATTACTTTCGCCTTAAAAAATTAAAGCTAGTTTCTGTAACATTTAAACCAAAAGATTGTAATCTTCAACTAAACTATGTAATATGTATAACAAAAAGTGAAAAAACTTTGTTTACCAAAAAAAAAGTGAAAAAACTTTAAGTAACAATAAAATGTGTGAAGAAAAAAAAAATGTCTCCCAAATAAATTAAGGCAAAACACCCTTTCGTGCCCCTAACGTTTGCGGTGATTTTCAATTATGCCCCTAACGTTTCATTTGTGTCAGTTGTGCCCCCAATGTGAAACGTTAGTTTCAATTATGCCCCCAATTTCAATCATCCACAAAAACAAACAGCATTTTTGCAAGATTTGAGCTCGATTTTGATCAGATTTCATATGGGTTTTAATTTTCGGACATCACAAACTTGATTCCTTGGATCAATTTCAAAGATTAAGTTTAAAATAGCCCCAAATCCGAAGAAAATCGGACCCGATGAACCCCAAAAAGGACCAAAACGAAATGCAGCAAAATGAAGCATTTTTCTCAAAATTTCCATGTGCAAAATGATCCTTAGGAGTCGAAAATGAGTACCCATATGAAATCTGATCAAAACCGAGCTCAAATCGTGCGAAAATGGTATTTTTTTTTGTGGATGATTGAAATTGGGGGCTGATAAACTGGAAAATGACTGGCACTTACCTAGTTCACCGGAGAGGGCTGCGAGAGCCAAGACTTGAGCAAAGACCTGCAAAAGCTTCACAGGGGGGCCCTGCGAAGTGTACTCCGACGCTCAAGTTAGTAAGAGAGTGATAGGAGAGTAAGAGAATTTGAGAGTGTAAGAAGCAGCTAACCTTGAATTGGTGAAAAGGGCTCTATTTATAGAGCTGGGAGGAGAGGTGGTTGCCGTGCGGGGCGGACCACGTACTGGACACGATCTCCACCAGCGAAGATGGTGGAGGCCGAGATTTGCGGAGCAAGGCAATCGTGGGTGATTGTGTGCTGTGTCGCTAGGCGGGCGCCTAGAAGCTGGAGATCGTGGGTATGAGCAAGTCAGTAACCCACGATCTCCCGTAGCGTGGATTGCAGAGCGGGGTAATCGTGGGTGACCACGTGTCATGATGGGGGCGTGCGCCAAGACCCGGGATGGGTCGCGGCCGCCCCTACTTGTGCTTAGGGCACCCGATTGGCTCGAGGGCGTCTCGCAAGGTGCAGAGAGGAGAAGAGGCCCGGTGCGAGGGCCGTTTAGGCGTACGCCCAAATAGTGATGTATCAGGGGCATAATTGAAACTAACGTTTCACATTGGGGGCACAACTGATACAAATGAAACGTTAGAGGCATAACTGAAAATCACCGCAAACGTTAAAGGCACGAAAATGTGTTTTGCCATAAATTAATGTTAAATAATATCAGAAAGAACTAAGCTAATAAACGATGGAAGGTAGACCGGCGGGTTTAGCCCTAATTGTCTATATGACTACATGTTTGTTGGGTGAATGATCGCCGACAAATGACAATGGGTTTATACTTCAAAGGGATTGGTCTTCTTCTTCACTGGGCTACTTCGTAGTCACTGTATTACTCACCAGATTCCAGAAATCTCTACTCGTATTGTGTATTATTTACTTGTTAGATCCATGAGGCAGAAGAGAGGCTCTTCTTCGTCAACCTCACCATGTGCCTCCCTCAGAGATGCATACCACAATTGCTTCAACAGGTCTCCATCCACCAAACACTTGTTTCCTTCTTTATTATTATTATTATTTATTTCACTTCAAACCCTAATTCCCCTCTCTTCTCTTACAAGGTGGTACGCCGAGAGATTCATGAAGGGTCAATGGGACAAAGAAGAATGCGTTTCTGAGTGGGAAAAATACAGAGCTTGCCTTTCTGTAGGATCCATCACTTCGCTTAAATATCTATCCAACGTTCCGCGATGATTACACTTTCCCTGGGTTTTGACTTGTTGACTTCGTTTCTGTATTTATTCTTCACAGCAATATTTGGAAGACAAACATCTGAGTCGATTCTTGGAAGCTGAAAACGTCGTCACTCCCATTGTTCGTGACGATACGGGGGAAAATGCCGCTCCTCGTGCTTCTCGGTAAAGTATCTGCCATTTCCTCTGAAATTCAATTCACGCGTATTTGCTGCACTGCAATACATTCAATCTATGATGCATTGATCAACCGAGTAACTTATGTTTGAGTATCCATATTTTGAATAATTATGCATCGAATGGATATATATTTTGTTCCATTTGCCAGCACTCATTTGGTGATGGTATGAGTTCATTGCCTCAAACTCACTTGGGTAATATTTGAGCACTTTAATCATTCAATGCTAAATTTGACAATGACATCTAAGACAACATGTACCAACTCAGATTTTGTCTCTGAATTTATTCTCCGAAACGCTATGGATTATTATTCAACTGAGGGAAGAAAATCATCTATGCATAATGCGTAATTCAACCAGCGTCTAAATTTTGTACATATATATAGGTGGTTCATAATTCTGAGCTTTAGTTATTCATGCAGGTAAGCAAGCGTATTTAAGCTGTTGATTGGAGGTGTGACAACCAGAACCAGTGTAGATGTATGTATTTAGTACTTCCGCTGCCTTCCTGACAGATCTTTGTCGGAGCAAACTTCTAATTCCATGATTTTAAACAATGGTCGCAGTTAGGAAGAGATGAAAAATTGTGTGATGATAAATTCGAAGTGAAATTTCGATTGATACAGAAATATCATTTGGTGCATTCTTTTCATTCACCTGTTATGTTCAATTCAAAGAAACCAATACACAAATAACTTTTCATATATGGTCCGGTCGTATTTGTGATAAGACACGCTCTTATTTTGGTCTAAATGCAATAGACTGGGCCATATCAAATGAAAATCTGAAAAAATTCACGAATGTCTTAGAAAATCTTAGAACCAAAGTTTTGAACATTCATAGTAATATGCATCTTCGTTTAGCTGACTTGCCCAGATCTTGTTACTTATTTCTTCTTAAATAAGAAGTGTGCGACCATCCATTCGTCGCCGTCATTGTATCCAAATAGCTCTGCTACAGAAATAAAAAATGTTCTCCAATAAGCAGTCCACTTAACGGCTGAATCCTTACCGTATGTTGATTCCATAATTGGCTGGATGGAAGTCAAGTTTTGGTCCATTCTTTTGAGCCATTCTTCGCTGAAAGATAAACTTGTTTCGCTTCAGTAATATTGTAAACATGTTAAACTTGTAACTTGGTGGAGCAGTTAATTTAACTCTTACCTTGTCTGAGAGTAGTGTTTTCCGTTGAGGAGCCAATGATTGACGACAGAAACATCATCCTGCATCCATCAACGAAGATGCCTATGTGAGCTAAACTCAGGATGCAATATGTAAATTTGAGATGCACATAAATGCCGGTGCATTCATTAATTTTACAGAAAATTAGTGTGCAATTGTCTTTTTTGAAAAAAAAAAAAATATTGCATATAGTTATAAAGCAAGAAATCGGCGGGGTTCTGCAATTTTCATCATCAGGTGACAAAGCTAGCACAAGTTGCATATGGTAAGCTTACTTGGAAATAAAGAAGTAAATTTGCTGAAGGCATTGTTCCTCCAGTGAAGAAATACCTAGTGATCCAATCATCTTCATTTTTGTCCTACGAAGAACAAGGAGTCTAAAGTTAATCAGTGTCCAGAAACCAATAAAGACTACTTAAGCTGTTTAACATAAGAAGAGGTTTGACCTCAAAATGGTATGCAAATTGTTTATGGCAGAAATGAGCAACAAAAAGACGGCCATCTTCTTTCATCCAACCGGATATCTTCTTGAGAAGATCTTTATAGTTCTTCATATGCTGTATCAAGCATTAAAATATATAATTAAAAGCATGCCTTCAAATAGATTCTGCATAACATGAGGCACACAAGCCTAACCTCAAACATTTCTACGGAAAATATTCTGTCATAGGAAGCATCCATCTCAAATTTGCTGATATCTGCTACAATAATCTCTACATTTTGCAACATAAGATCCCTGACAAGAGAATCGAAGAGTAATTTGGGTCATCCTGTAATGTTTAGTTTGCGAACATTGGTACCAAAGTAAGAAGTCATCTGTTTTAATACTCATTAACTATATAACATGCCTATTGTTTTAGGTAAATGATATTACATCAAGCAACATACCGGCACTTCTCCTCAATATATGCTTTCTGAGTTTGGGAATTGCAGATCCCGGTAACCCTGGAATTTCTGTACTTCTTGGCAATGTATATGGATAGTGATCCCCAACCGCATCCAACATCGAGAACCCTATAACCATCTTTCATTTCTGAACTCTTACAGTACAGTTCCAACATTGCTTCTTCAGCATCCTCCAGTGTCTTCACCCCAGAAGGAAAGTAACAACAACTGTGACAGTTCAGAGACATACAGGAACATGTTATCAACATTATCCTATGTAATTATTTTACGGAAATCAACTTGATTAGAAGGACTTCTCCACTTTTGTGATACCGGAATTCATTTTACAGCGATCAGTAGTTGCAGCATTTCAGTAACAACAGTCGAGGAAATGGGTTTAAGTTCAATTTGTGATTAATTGTCTGAATACTACTGAAAGATGTTTCTCACTCAAATCAACATAAAGGTGAAAATTAATTTCATCAGTTGTCCAGAGAAGAATCACAGCATCAAAATACCTGTATTTCATATTCTTGCCTAGCACGAGCTCGAAGAAAGAGGTCGGTACTTCATAATGCTGAACTTTTGGCTTGTCGGTGTTGATGGCTATAGGCATCTCTTTCAAAGCTGCAAGGACATCACAATTCGGTTCATCTTTAATTCTTTACACAACACAGTACATATAAAGTGAAGCCAAACCAGATTCCCTGACCAAATATTTTGGTTAATTCTTAGGCAAATAAAATGTGCCAGTGAAAATACTCGGAGGTTGGGGGTTGTAAAGATATTTTCATCCTCAATAGTTTGAGAATTTCTTAACCTTTTGATTCAAGGTCGGCGTCAAAATGTATTACAATCCTTAAATCTGAGGGTTCTAAATCCTAATCTTAATCTTGGTGTTCACAAGAAGTAACATTAAATCCATGTTTAATCAATTGAATAGATATAAAGCACAGAACATAGCCAGAAAAGAAGAATGTAATAGAAAATGTTACAGTGTACGAATTGGATAAGATCGGAGAATTGAAGTTCATAGGAAGACTTGTAACCGGAGCGAAGGCGAGATGCTAGAAGCAAACGAGTGAGCCTCCTTACGATAGCGTCAGGGAGCAAATTGCGCTCCAATGAACCTAACATCAACTTCACTGTCGTGTCATACGGCAACTGCATCATCCCTTCCATGTGAACTGTGAAAAATGTGAACAGCGAACACCACCGCCTCTATCTTATCTCTTGGGTGAATGTATGCAATAGTATGATAGTATCTCACTATCTGTCTACTCTACAAGATTGCCAATCGAATGCCTCGCTTGCTCTATTGCTGCCTTTACATTGAATTTAGCCACCATTTTTCATTTTTTTTTTGTCAAAACTTCTTTTTAATTCTCAAACTATAACATAAATTCTGTTTTGATCTTAAAACTTTTTCTTTTTTTTTTTAACCCTTAAATTTTCATTTTTCAATTAGTCTAAAATAAATTTCGTTTAATTTTTATCGTTATTTTTTAGTTAGACAATTAACTTTGAATGATTTCTTTCTCATGATTTTTTTAATAAATGATTTGACAGAAAAAAAATTATTTTTATAAAAAAAAATTAATTATAAATTTATATTTAATTTTTAATTAAGGGGAAGAAGTTTTTTTTCTCTCTTTACAAACTACTAATTCTTATATATATAAGATAGAAATGGTTTATCCTAATTATTCATCTTAAAAATAATGATAAAAATTGAACAAAATTATATTTTAGACTAACAATAAAATAAATGACAAAGTTTAAAGATTAAAAATGAAACGAAAAAAATCAAAGACTATAATGAAATTTACTCTATAATTTAAGAACCAAAATGAAAATTTGAACTTTTTTTAAAAAAAAATTAGTGAGTTGGATCCCGATAAATTCTGACAGTTAAAATATGTCTGGGCTCATTCTTTAAGAGATACTTACAAGATCCTCTTACAAAATCATAACATGAAGGAATCAAAAAGCAATCTTATCGTTCTTACGAAAAAAAAATATGATCAAAAACAAAAATTTATATTTTGATTGGATGAGTTTATCTTAAAAAAATGGAAGAGAAAATGAAAATGAAAATCTGAAAATCTATTTTTTATCGGGAACTTCTGTCCTACGGGTTTTTTATTCTTTGAAAAGGATTGTGTTAAATTCTATAATTTGTCTTTTAGATACGCATACAATTTAAGGTCACGCCAATATCGTGATGACTTCAGGCAAAAAAAAATATCGTGATGACTAGTGATTAGTGAGGTATGCGTGTCCCCTTATAATCGCTTCCAGCAATCTTATTTTTCTTTCTTGAAAAAATTTATTATACGACAAACATAATTTTTATTACATATTTGATATTTACACGATTCTTCCTAATATTCTTCAAATTGAACAGTTATAATTTCATGATTTTTTTGTCCTACTAGGAAACGGCGAAAGTATTTTTTTTCTCAGGCTTTATAGAATTTTTAATTTTGTCATTATAATTTATCTATTATCTAATGAATTAACAATAACTTTCCCATAGTTTATGACATATATTGTAAAATTATTTAAAAAATAGTAACTCAAATTGAAAATTGACATGAAATTTATATAACTTCATTCAATGAAGTTAAGTATACAAAAGATAAAATCAATTATAATGTGTATAGTTAATGGTTATAACTAAAAATTAAATAATTAAAATACACGAATTTTCAAAATATCATAATCATCAATGATTTTATTTGTAAGTTAAATTTAAGAATCAAAATGTATAATATTAATTTAAATTTAAAGACTAAATAATGGTAAAGATCAAATCATTAATAGTTACAATATCTCAAAAATTAAATAATATGCTTTAATTACTTAAAAACTTTTTTTTTACTAAATACAAATTCATCAACGAAATAATGAAGTTTTTCCTTTTTCTTTCTTACGGATATGGCATCTTTTTGATCCCCCTAACACTTGCCATGTTAGACAGTTTTGAGTGTGACGCCACATTGAAGTGAGCTTTTATATCTATACGCTTTCTTTCATTTTCTTTTCGTGGAATGCTTGATAAAGTTCAAATTCTTTTTTCTCCTTTTCTTATGGTTACGGTTACCTGGCACTGTAGCAAACTAGCAGGGAAATTGAGTGAGGTGGGTGTGAGATTTCTCGCGTTGGTACTTGGTTGTGCCAATTATCTCCAGCTGTTACGTGACCTAAGGGAAATCAAATTCTTCGGGAACACTCGTTTGCCTAATCCAGTAATCCTCAACTCTCTAAACACAAGATCCGTTGCCAAAAGACGACAACTTGTTATCAACATCAATTGGAATGAAAGGAGCCCTTCAAAGTTCCATCGCGAATGTTAGATATCAATTCAATCATTGATCAACACAAGTAAGGCCAATGTACTTGAAAATCTGGTGACTCACGCTTTGGTTTAAATCGTTGATGCGATGCAACAATGGGATTTAAACAGAAGGGACTTTCAATCATGCTCCGGTGGATTTTTAGAGTTGGCAATGTAAGGGAACTGGAATCAGATGAACGAGAAATAATTTCATTACTTACTGAACTGAATACAGATACAAGAATTTATAAGCCAAAGCTCAGGGACTGAACTGCAATACAAGGACTAAACTGTAATACAGAAAACTGCACAACTGACTAACAGCAAAACTAACTAAACAGACTTTAACAAAGTCTATAACAGAATTTTCAGCAGACTATCTATTATCCCTTATAAGCAAAGACTGTTACTTATAGGCATTCTGGCAAAAAAAAAAAAAACAAAAAGACTGTTATAGGCATAGCTGCTCAATACAAAGTTGCAGAACGTGGATATCCTTGGATCGATTTTTAATCATGTTAATGCTAACTCGGTTTCTATTAGAAACAGAGCTAGAATAGAAACAGAGCTATCAGCTGAAAGCGTGAAACTGTACACATTCATAATCTTTTGAGTTTTGATTATGGCTGTGTTTTGCATGCTATTTTAACCATTTTGAAAGTCTCTGTTCTCTCCATGAAGATATAGTTATAGTATTACCGATGATAGGTAAACATAAATTATTATGGTTAAAATTACAAAATAGCTCCAAATGATACCAAAATGTTAATGGAGAATACCACAGAGTACCAAAATGCCAGGTTTCAAACCACAAGATATCAAAGTGAAATAGGGTCAAACCACAGGGTATCAAAGTGTAATTTACCCTTGATTCTTTATATAGTTGTCACAGGGATTTGTTCGTTGGAGACACACGTCATATACCTCGTAGTGATGCGTCATGTGGCGGGCAAATTAACGTCAAGCAGGCAGCGGAATTTACTGTATGTTGAATCCATATTTTTTGTAATTGAATTTGAAGTATGAATTGTTTTGTATGTCAAGTTAGTGGAGGCAAAACATACAAATGTGTAGAGTCAAGGTAGCGCATATCATATATTTCAAATGCAAAGAGCACCGGACAAACCACCTCATATATATATTTATCTGTGACGACATATATATTGTCACATACACATATTATCATTAATGACAGCTAGTGTTAGCTGGTGCTCATATATTTCAAAAACATCGTACCTACTTACTATAAAAACCTTTGTTGGCAGAAACTGCGGATTCCCCTCTACATGATCTTTATCTTCTGAATCCCCAGAAAAAAAAGGTCCTTTAATTTGTCGTCCATGAGCAGTAACAGTTACTGTGGAATGCCTCAATTGTGATACATGCAGAAGCTGAGATGGCCAAACAAAACTGCCAAAACGATCTTAAACTAGTTTGGATGGATGGATGTCTAGCGAAATCCCTGGTGAGTGTGGATGCCGTCGTAGCTTGTTATTACATACCTTGGATCATCCCTGTCTCTCTCAACTCTCTTTTTCACTGGGCACCCCTCCACTGAACACCTATAGTAATTCCTGTAATTAATCAGATCATTATAATTAAGAATTAGTACATATATTGTTGCATGTGCATGAAAAGAAAGTGAACCAGAGAAGTTAATGAAGTTAGGCTTGTATATATATATATACTCAGTGGTAATTGTTATATCGAATATTAAACTTGTTTAATTTCTGTTATAAGTTAGGCATGTAGCTAATATATAACGAACTCCATATTAATAGAGATCAATGCATGGTTATAATTATAAAATGTGGTTTTAATTTGTATCATAGACATATTTTATAAATACCTGGGGTTGGGGCTGTTCTTCACCATCTTCTTCCCATATTTCCTCCACTTGTACCCATCATCCAGAATTTCAACCTCTGACTTCGTTTTGAATGCAACTCTCTTTGTAACTTCACCGCTACTGCTAATTTCTCCTATAAAATTGAATATGACCAGAGTTAGAATTAAAAAAGAAAAGAAACCAACAAAATAAAGCAATTCTAATAAATATCATATGTCCACAAGCTAATCTACTAACACAGAATAAAATGACAATCTGATCGATTCTATATATATTGTTGAGAAATTAATTGGCTTACTGCTAGAAGACCCCTCAAAGGAGTTGGCAGCAGTTCCTCCAAGTACTCCACTTACTTGGTTGGATTGGTAGAAGTGTTGATTGGGGAGTTGCCCAGAAATGAATGAGTGATCAGGAGGATCATCTTCTACTTCTAGCCACTCAGGATCATCAAACTTGAAGAACTCATCAGAGAGCTCATCAAAGGGAACGTTGTGGTTGGTGAAATCACTCTCTGGTGAATTTGATATTGGTTTTGAACTATTGCTGTTGTTGTCTGTCATTTTGGTAGCATAGTATGAAATGAAACTGAAGTGATGCTGCTCTCACATTATTATAATAAACTCCATTAGTCACAGAGTATGTAGAGATATAGGCGGCTTCATTGTGAGCTTCCCAAAGAGGAAGCTTCAAGGATAAGGGGAAGCTAGCATACAGTAGCACAAATTAAACGCCACGTACTCGATAATATCATTTGTGATTTGTGAAGTTATATAAGAGAAGAACAATTATTTATTACATAGTTAGATATGACAAACGGAGAGTGGGGTATGCCAAGGATGACTTAGGGAAGACTTTCAAGAAATGGTAATGTAATAATGAGTCTCGTGGCTAGACTACAAGGGAGAAAGTGATTACAAGTCAAAATTATATATTAGTAATTAATTTAGTTTGAAGTTGAACTCCCATACAGGTTTCTTCGAACCACGAATTACAAGTCTTCGCATGCATCCCACTCCGAGCTACCACCAGATAAAAATGACTTCCTTCCTTACTTTGTTTTGACAAAATGGACCATCATCAATCTGGCTTTCTAGACTTCTGGCTTTCTAGACTTTTCCTAGTGTACATGACATCCAAAATAATATAATTGTCACAGGTTATATATATAAATATAGGTACCTTAAAAGTCTTTTTTAATATGGTATATATAGATATGCAATATTATTGCAGTACTGAACGCTTTCATTGACGGAAGGATTATTTAATTTGACGATAATTATATTAATCCCAAAGATTAATCAACAGTTGACTGTTTTGAGGGAAAGAACAAAAAGAACACTTGAAACATGTTAGTATATTAAATTCTTATTTTTCTTGCTCCTTTTAATTTAAACTATTTCTTATAAGAATTGTTTGGAATTCGTCAAATATATATGTTGTAACCTTAAAATAATTCCCTTTCTAGTCTCTGTCTCCATGCATCTGACAAAAATATATAAATTGATACAACATGTGGTATATACTGTAATTTATGAAAGAAAAAGATTGTAGTTGGTTTGTGGCCAGAGGAACATGAATATAAAGATGGAGGGGTTTGAGTTTATGAGGGTGCAGATACTCCTAAAACAATGAGCTTCATCCGTTGACTCTGCAACTTTGACACGACTTGGTGACTTGGTGAGGGGAGGACATATATATATATTTGTCAAGCTCAACACTTTCAAGGAAGCTCTCAGGTATTTTCCAACGGCCTTCCTTTGTGAATGCCCAAGGGCCTCTCCTCATTGGTTCAAATAACAAATGATATCTATTAATACTTAACTTTTGGCAATCAAATTTTAGTTGGTTATATGTACCATGGATTTACATGTCATGATAATTCATATATATATATATATGAGGAGGACATAGAATAATCAACAGGCAGCACTCCATATATTTGCTTGTATTTTGAAGCTTACATTTAGGCATATGTCAAATCAAACATCCACTTCACCCGAAAAGGATTTTTCAAACCTTGTTTCTAGGAAACCTCATCCCACAAAACCCTACCTAGCTCCAATCCCATTACTAGTATTATATGTATCCATTAATATCTCAAAATTATATAGTAATTAAAATTTTACGTAAAATATAAATGAACAAATGAACAGATAGATAAAATTAAATAATTATTTAGATTTTTAGATGTAATAAAAGTAATAACTTTGAATCATTTTAGACTTTTACAATTTTAAATTTTTAAAAGCATTTACGACATGAAAACCACTTTATATTTATCTTTTGCTTTTAGTTAAATATTATAGCACTAGCTTCTTCCACTGCATAATAAAATTTTTTTTATAAATCTATGTTCTTTGAAACCCTCCATCTCTCATATTGTTTCTTTACCGACACATTTGATTTATAAATACCTTTTTCTTTTTCTTTTATTGTCAAAATGTAAATTTTTTGTCTCACTTTTAATCTTATATATATCTTTAGATTAATTTCTAATTTAATCTCATATCTTCTATTGCTGCAAATTTAGTCTCATATTTTTAGGTATACAATATGAAGTTATTGTCCAGAGGATCCCATTATAATTTATATTTTATCTTTAATACTTAATTTTTATAATAACATTATTTAAGTAAAATTCACTGAAAATATTTAATACAACTTTAATTTAATTCGTAATATATTAGTATTAATGCTAGCCAATGACATATGATAGAACTTAAATGATTTTACATTAAATCTTTATAGCATAATTATTCTCTTAATCTTAAATATATAAAAATTAAATTTAATTTTTAAAAAGTATAACGACTATTTCAGAAATATATATAAAATGAAATTAAAATTTTGAATAAATCTAGATTAAGTTTGAAAATTCTAATAATTTCCCATGACTAAAAATGACAAGGAGCATGAAACAATTGATTAGATTATTCAGCTAGGTAGGTAGCTATGGCTATGATAAAAACTCGCTGAATAATTTCCCATACCTCACCCATAATTGTTCCTAATCTTGAGTAGTATCAAACTGCTTGAGTTGATTTGAACAGGTCGGATCCACTGCAATAGATTTATCGCTAAATCCACTGCAATGAACTTACAATGTTGCATCCAGACCGTCCATTGAATCTGAAACTTTCCACATGATGTCACGTCGCCTTATTCCTTTTAGTGAAAGGTGCGTTTCACTTTAATATTTGTTTTCTTTCATTGATTTTATGGTGATATTTTAGATACTTAATTTTCATAAATTCCTATAATAGTTTTCTTTCGGAACTTGGAAGCCATAACTTTTAGGAATTTTTGCTACTTGTTAATGTGAGTACACCTAAAACTGGATGTTGGCTTGATCTGGGGAAAAATCTTCAATACAAGTTATAATTATAATGTTATATACAACACAATGTCATCGTCTCTTACATTGAAGAGGTTAAGATTTCCACTTGAAAGTAGCTAGTGGAGACATTGATGGAAAACTTAAAGGACACTATATAATGCACATTATATTGAAGGACACTAAAGGCTCGGATTCCTTTTATATTATAAAACATAGCTAGTGTGTCGTGTTACCAAAATTGAAGGTAGCTCTGTTCAGTGTCAACGCAAGGAAAATTGAAGGGAAAATGAAAACGAAAAACAAAATCGAAAAAGAGACGAAGGAAACGCGAATCCAAAATTAAACACGGTGCATTAGAAACATGTAAATCATTACATAAGCCATGATCGGCATAGCTAAAAGCCATAAAAAGTTCCAAAGCATAAAATAAAACTCAAACTCAAACCTAGATACTGCTACGACCATATACTCCGGCGGAGTAGTTATTTACATCAAGCAATCTTAACCTCGATGGTCTTGGGTTTCTTGGGCTCAGGAGGAGGCAATTTCTGAACAGTAACGGTCAAGACACCATCTTGACACACAGCGGAAATGGCATCAGTGTTAGCATTTTCAGGGAGAACAAACTTACGCATGAATTTGCCGACCCTTCTTTCCATTCTCAAATATTTGGCGCCTTCTTTCTCTTCCTCTCTCTTCCTCTCTCCACTGATGACAAGAACATTGTCATCCTCCACCTGAACCTTAATATCCCCTGATTTCAGCCCCGGCATGTCAATGATGAATGCATAGGAATTCGGAAATTCCTTGACGTCCGCCGCCGTCGCCGCCATAGCCTTCGCATCACGCACATAAGTCCGTGTCGGAGCATTAAACGACTTCTCGCCGGTGTCATCCGTAAGGTCCATCATTTGGTGTAAAGTGTTCAACAATGGCGATTCCAGACCCATCACCCTGAAATCCATCACTTTCGAGTTGTATGAATTAGAATTACACTTGGCTTTCAATTTCGGTGGGTAATGCGGTGATGGGTGACACAATTTATAAGCGTGACAGAGGATGATCGAAGAATATGGAAGTTTCTGGAGAAACAGAGCTATGTTTAGGAACTTCTAGGAGTTTCCCACCACTATTACTCACAGCTCTACAAGCGTCCAGAAGCGCCTAGAGCCGTAACGTGTCCTTACATTTATTACTATTCCGCCTTTTGTTATTTTGTTTGTTACTTTCTTTCTTTTTTCTTTTTCTTAAATGGTTTGTCACTTTCTAATTGTACATTTTTTTCGTCATATCTTGTGGATTGGGCTTATACTTTAAGAAAAAATATAAGGAAAATTTTTTAAATGACGATAAGATCCGTCAAAATAAATTTTATCGATTTATGTTAAATTTCTTAAAAAAGAAAAAAAAAAGATGAAACTGTTGAATGCTTAAGCCTTAAAAGTTAAAATATGTGGCAAAGTTCTATTATTTGTAAAAATATCTTCGTAACAAAAAGATAAAGCAAAAAAATTAATTTAGGTGCACCTGAATTTTTAATTTTAAAAATTTTAAGTCACGTTCTCCATTTAAATTCACTTGGTAAATGGTTTTAACCACAAGTATTTTGTTTTTACATGAAAACTTATTAGGTGTTAGAGAACTTAATCTATCTATTATTGAATTCATGTTTTTTTGGGTAAATCTATAATGCAAAGTTTAATTCTTGACATGGGATGCAATGGGTCATGAGCCAATAAAATAATGACATGTGGAAGAGTTAGTTGTATATAAGTAGTGATATGACTCCATACACAGTTGTGATTGATTAAAAAATTTATTATTTTTTAGCATTAAATTATCTCAATAGCTATAATTATGTCACATCAACATTTGTATCGCATGTCAAAAATCAAACTTTACATCTTAGACTAACCCTTTTTTATTGATCTCAAATCTGTAGTGTACAAATCTCGAAGTCAAATTAAATGTCGCAACACTCAATCTCATGCAAGATATATAGTGATCGTGAATTCCTTCCCACGATCTTTTTGTTTGGGGCTCAAAGTTTAGTGGGCAACAAGAGATGATAGTCCTCCGGCAAAACATTGAACGATAACCTCACTTTTCTCCAATACTAATAACATTTATTATTATTTTTATAACAATACTACTCTGACTGTACTGTGCTCTTGTGCTACGTTCGATCCTATTCACTCTGAAAGTGAAAGTCAATCCAGGGAATGCCTACCAACATTCAGAAATAGAAACTTCATGTTTTTGCTGTGAATTGTTCAGCAATCATGAAGTTTGCGTGGGTTAATGATAAAACATATCAATTGAAGTGATTCAAAAGAGGGTGTATTCCTTAGCCTATGGCGCGCTGATGGATACCTTAGGCAAAAAAAAAAAGAGTTTATTAACTTGAAATTATTATGGAATTGCCTGCCAAGTTAAACTAAAATAAGACAAATCACACAATGGCAAAAAAGAAAGAAAAAAGAGAAGACGAATCACAAACACTACACACCGGTAATTAATCAGTGTGAATGTGTTGGTACATTTTGGTTGTAGCCAAGTTGAAAGCACATGAAGATTGAGGAAAATGAAGACAAAGCTCAATAACTCATTTATTCGTCACGGAGAGGTTACATCATTTACACTAGACATACACCAAAAACAGCAATCGAGGTCAAAGCAAAACAGGAGACATGAATCTAATTAGATTGTTCAACACTCAACAACAGCATATATAGCAAGCACATTTGACATTATTAGTATAAACGACATAGAGAGATGAGAGAGATGGAATAGTGTTGAATTAAATTAATTAAGCAAGCTTGAGCTCAATGGTCTTGGGCCTCTTGGGCTCAGGAGGTGGAAGCTTCTCTACAGTAACTGTAAGAACCCCATCTTGAGATGTTGTCCATGTTAGCATTCTCAGGCAACACAAATTTCCTCATGAATTTCCCCACTCTCCTCTCCATCCTCACGTAAGCCCTTGATGTATTATTATTATTGCTCTTTCCTTTTTCCGCCTCCTCTGAGAATTCCAGCATGTCCCCCAACCCAGGTTTCGCATGTCCATTATTTCAGATATCACGGATTTGATCACCGACTCTAATTAATTTAATTGGCCAAAGGGAATTCAAATACAATTTCATCTCAGACTTCAGATTCATTTCACACCAAGCAACAGAGTGCTTCCAATTTATATACAAGAAAATTAACCCCTTGTTGCTAACATTAATTTAATATACGAATAATCTGTTTAGGACAGTTTGACAGTAATTATGAGGAAGGTGTGATAGACATTGGAGAAAATTTTTCACTAAAACGAGATTATGAGAAGTTTAAATAAAACATTACCAATTATTTTTCCACCAAATGATATACAGCCTGGATTATTATGGAAAATAAAATAACAAACAGAAAAACAAAACGGATCTTAAAGGCTCACTTCTGGCCCAAACAGCGGAAACGATGGTCTACTTTACTAATTGTACTCTTTAGGTCCCTCCCTTTTTAGTAGGGTACCCACTACCCACCACATTATGTTTAGGTTTTCAAAAACGGTCACAGTCTCACAGATACAGCAACAGACACGTGTCTATTTCTGTTTATCCGCAAAACCCTCACTTTTTTTTTGGTGAAAACAGGGGGCTAAAAAGCCCAAGAAAAGAGAACACTAAACAATCACATCCGCAAAACCCTCACTGATTCCTCGATTTTTTTTACCCATATTTGCCTAATTGCCTTAAAAGTTAAATCTTAATAAAAGATTCACAACTACAAATTTCTTTCTTTTTCTTTTTTCTAAGAAAAGACTAACTCACATTGTTGCCTCAGACTCAGTTGTAAAAATTTTAAGTTTTCATTTTCATTTTTAATATTTTAGAAGGAAATTGTATTGAGGAAATATAGTTTTATTAACAAAACTTAAATTGCTGTACTAAATAATTTAATTAAAATAAATATAAATTATTAACAGGGCATGTGTCCATTTCCGTTGATCCATAAATCCCTCTGTACTAAAATCCACAGCTTTGTGCCTCTGTCCCATGTGTTAAGCAGCATTTTTAAGCCTCTCTCTCTCTCTCAATTTCACCGTATGATTAGTGACACCTCTGCTTCGCTTTTTAAGCAGCCTCTTCTATTGTTGCAACTCTCTCTCTCTATCTCGCCTCCATTAGGTTTAGTTATCTCTGCTTCGCCTCACCATCCGCTCTCAATTGATTTTCTTGATTATGAGATGAGCAAAGATGATCAGAGTTCATGAATCTATGGTTGCAACTATATTTTGTTCTCAATCGGTTGCTCTAGTCAAGAAATGTTTGACCCACTTATGGTGATCCCCGCCCGCTCACAAATCTGTCTCCGCAAGAAGAAAAAAAGAAAAACCAATCCCTTCATCTCAATCTATATCTTGGACTTTCAAATACCCCTATAACTATTTACTCTTCAATCTTTCTTGTCTTTTCCATTTCTTGTGTATTTCGCAGACCCAACTTTTTATCGGTGCCTGAAAAATCATTTTCTTGGATATATTTCCTCGAAAGTGGCGAAGATGATGAGTCTAGGTGCAGCCGAGGACGATTCGTCTTCAGAAATCAATATCCCAGCAGAGATAGATTGGCACATGCTTGACAAATCAAAATTCTTCTTCCTCGGCGCCGCCTTATTTTCCGGTGTATCAACTGCGCTTTATCCTATTATTGTGTTAAAAACCCGCCAGCAGGTTTGTTCATCTCAGATTTCTTGCTTCCGTATGTCTTTCTCCATCATGCGCTACGAGGGTTTTAGAGGGTTTTACAAAGGTTTCGGTACTTCTTTGACTGGAACCATCCCTGCACGAGCCCTTTACATGGGTGCCCTTGAAGTCACCAAGAGTAATGTTGCCTCTGCTATTGCTGGCTTGGGTTTTTCAGATACCACAGCCACCGCCATAGCTAATGCTTCTGCTGGAGTGAGTTCTGCTATGGCTGCACAATTAGTGTGGACCCCAATTGATGTTGTGAGCCAAAGACTCATGGTCAGTGGTAGTCAGAACATGCTTCCCAATGTTCACTCTGGGAATTACAGGAATGGTCTTGACGCGTTCAGGCAAATTCTGTGCACAGATGGACTGAGAGGACTATATAGGGGATTTGGGATTTCAATTTTGACTTATGCACCATCTAATGCTGTTTGGTGGACTTCATACTCTTTGGTACATAGGCTCATATGGGGTGGTTTTGGTCGCTATATGGGTAAAAAGAGAGATGATGAGAGAAAATTGGTGAATGGGTGTGGTTTTAGGCCTGATTCGAAGGCTATGGTAGCAGTCCAAGGGTTAAGTGCAGTTATGGCTAGTGGGGTTTCAGCAATTATAACGATGCCGCTTGACACAATCAAGACGAGGTTGCAGGTGTTGGATGCAGAAGAAAATGGACGAAGGAGACCATTGACTGCTTTGCAGACTGTTAGGAATTTGGTGAATGAAGGTGGATTCCTCGCTTGTTACAGAGGATTGGGGCCAAGGTGGGCTTCCATGTCCATGTCTGCAACAACCATGATCACTACGTACGAGTTCTTGAAACGAATGTCTACCAAGAGCCAAGGGCAATTAACTGCATAAAACTTTTGAGCAGTAAAAAGATTAGGATCAGCTTGTTTTCATTGTGTCTCTTGGAGTTTCTTAAAGTTTTAGCTTGTAAGATTCTGCCTCATCACCAACATGATGAGATTGTATATTCAACACTTTCTTTATTTCTTTCTTTTTTGTCCCCTTTACTTATCGCGAATTCACCCAAGAAAATACCAAAAATACTTGATAGTTCTTGAAAAATATCATTTGAATTGAATGGAGACCATGAAGCTTGCGGTTATTTTGATCCCTTTAAAGTAATAATTAAATTTAACCAGGTCCTTTCACCTACACGATTCAGCCCTGTAACTAGTGGGGTCTAGGAGATTCAGAAATATAGAATTGCTTCACTCCTCATCAAAATTACTATGAATTTACGCAAAGATGAGAACGTACGTGCGTGTTCTGGCCCTTGCGGCCTTCAAAGGACATAAGCCGTGTGTATTAAGGGCGTTCATAGAACAACCAAGAGGGTATTTCTCTTGTGACGGTTAAAGAATTGACTTTGTCTGGAAATATTTAATTCATTATTCGGAAAACAACTCGAACAGGTAGAAAAGAAAAGAAATATTTGTATAGCGGAAATTAGATGGATGGGTATCATGAGATATATCCACAAAGTGAAACTGAAATTCAGGCTTTTTCAAAATAGTTATAGGCACACAAAACCAAGTAGTTGGGTAAACGACAAGCCATATTGTTGCTGTGTGAGATCACCCAATGTCATAAACTTGTTCAATTAAAATTCGAATTGGCTTATTAATATTGCTCTGTTTACAGGTATTATTTTCTCATTAGGGAATCTGAAAACCGATTCATTGAACAGAGGGAGGCAGGCAACAAGTCCGACACTGAAAACCATGGGCTCACTACAAAAACCTGTTTTGCCAACCAATCTGTATGTATACATTTTCTACGGACAATTGGATCTTAATCAAATACTATGGACCATTGGGCACCTAAAACTGTGGGCCAATACACACTCCTAACTTCTTTCCTCTTGTTTCTCTCTCCACTCTATCCAAGTTTCCTTGTTCTTGTGCCTCGCAGTAAAGCTTCCATTTTTACCTCACGATGACAATTTGTGCTCTTTGGGGTTGTTCTGCGTGGGACTAACATTGCTGGGGCGTTACAGTCTTACGGAGGTGAAATATTGGCTGATTGGCTCACGAGGTAATGAACGGATTCAAAGGTGAAATTTCATGTGAAGTCCTCACATTAGATAATCAATCAAGCAGCTTTCGTAGCAGGTGGGCACGTGATCTCCTCAATAAAATGTAATTATTTGATATTGTACAATGTATTATATAAATCATATGATCCTTAATTCAATATTTCCATGTCAGCAATAAGTTGCTTAAAAACCTATTTTAGTCCCTAATGTTTACCTTAAGTAAGTTCTGGTCCCTAATATTCTTTTTGTTCTATTTTGATCCTGTTTCATTATTAGTCTCTAACTATTAAATATAGTTATATCTCTTTCATTTCAAACTCGAATACGATTAAATTAGAGTTAAGAACAGTTGGCAAACGAGATCAAATAGTACTTTAATATAATTTTTTTAACACCCAAATTGATGAGGTGATATATGCAATGAGTTGTTAAACGTTTTTTTTGGTGAATACTTTCTTTTTAATTAATTGTTTTAAGGGCAAAAACCATGGGGGGTGGGGTGGGGTGGAGGACAGGTCCATGTTGGCACTATATGATATGAAGACGACAGCTGCAAACAGACCTAACCAGATACATTCCTTTACAAGTTACAACTCCAACCAGAAAAGAATGACAGTCAGCAATACCAAGAAGATATGAATATTTGGCTATTGACACGGAATACCCCTACAGAGACCTTTAATCTAAGGAAGCACATCATCAAGTTCACAGTGGCAGAATTTGGTCCTAAACATAATAAACATCCTGATTTGAGACAGAATCAACAGACAGACAGATTTCCTGAAATTAACAGCAACACTAATAAGCCTGACCTACTACTACACAAATTTGTAATTTGCAATCATAGCCAATGTCAAGGTCGAACTCTCTTGTTGCTACAGGATGGACATTTATACTGCTTGATATGCTCGGCCCTTGCAGGAGTGATCTTTACACACTTTCCATGAAACCACTTCTCGCAGATGTCACAGCATATCCAAAACTCATCAGCTGCATAGTTCTCTCCACATGCCCCACACAGTGTCTCTCCATGCTCATCCTCATCTTCGTCTTCCAAAACTTCCTCATCTTCATCCTTTGCTTGCATTGCCTTTGTATACTTCCCCTGGGATTCCGATCCTTTCTGCATTTGCCAAATTAGACAAATAATGACAATAAATACACAGTTAAGGTGCTCATGTTTCACTCCAAATAATAGAAAAGTTGAAGATGTACCTTGGAATTTGATTTGGATTTGTTACTGCTATGATTAGAAACTGATGACTTCTCCTTTCCTTGTTTCTTAGCCATCCCTGTTACAACCTCAAATATTGTTGGAAGATCATTTATCATATTAAACAGTCGCTTTCTGCAAGAAGAACAATGATGACAACTTTCAATTTCATTATATAGTCACAAAAAAATGCAAATTAAAGCACTATCCAAGGAGATATGATGATTACTTTCAAAATAAACCTCCTGAATCATGATTGTAAGGATAATTGAAAGGCATTGGGGAAATACATACCTATCAGACTTATCAAATCCAAATCTAGCGCCAAAATAAAAGGCTACAGCAAGTAACCAGGCATCACTGTGAACAGCCACCAAAGATAGCCAGTCTTTTTCTTGCATCCCATCTCTGGCAAAGTTAATACCCAATGCCGGTTCTGGAAGCTCTGGAGGCACCTCCTCTGCCGGCAGATTCACTTCCCATTGCTCGCTAGGAAGTCCATAAAGGCAAAGGTTTTCCTTCTCTGTATCACCAAGTTTGTATCCATGAAACCAGGTCATGTCAAACAAGTATTCTTATTAATATATCTTATCATATACTAAGGCCACCTGTACTGTGATTAATGAACTTACTTACCCGGATCACACTGCTGATAGAACTCTTCTACATCTGCAAACCACAACCAGAAAAGGAAAGACAGAAAAACACATTATGTGTAACATCCAGACAATATATTGAGAACCGAAGTCAAATTAAAAACAAAACATCCCCAAAATCAACAAGAAACAGGCGAGAACAGTGTTATTAGTTCGTTCGTCAAAAAACAAAGCAAAACTAGGAGTATAAATATACCAGTAGTGAGGGCCTTAATCAGGGCAGCTCGACGACCCTTGAAATCCCTAAAGACCTCTTCGACCGTACGGGGATTGTACGGAGATCCTTCGTCCATTTGGAGCTCAAATTAACAGAGAGAAAAGATGTGCCTGCAAATGGAGGGAAAGATGGGAAAGTATTTGACCTGTGTGGCGAAGAAAGAGAAAGCGTAGGTTTAATTTTCATCGGATCTGAATCGGACAGAATTCAATATATTAACCGCATTTCATACAAGGCCCTCGAGTCCGCGAAATGGTTAACCCGTTTACGACAATTTTCAAATTTTTCTAGTGCTACTGGTGGACCCACCTTGAGTTATCATTACCATATTTGACTTTTTGTTTCCGTAATTGCATTAATATAAGAAAGACCATCATTTGACATTCATATATATTTTCAAGTTATTTTTGGCCATTATTTTCAACTTACATACAAAAGTTTACGACACTGTGGTCAAATATAAAAAAACTTTTACAATACTATTTACATTCACATTATTATCATCTCATCCACACTCACAAAAAGTTTACACAATCCACTTACTACAGAATCAGGACAAAACTCCTATACCCAGCCTTATACAGAAACAGATTCATAAATGAAGCCACTTCAGTCCAAATTTAATGCAGTTGGGACGACTCCACCACAGCACTCAATCATTTCTTGCCGCAATCTGGCGATTTCTGCCTCATTTCGCGCCTTTGCCATAGCATCTTCTGCGTTTAAAGTCCCTCTCAGTATGTTTATTTTCTTTACAATGCTCTTTATCTGCCATATATATATATATATCCCACGCATAAATATATATATGTGTAATAAGTTCATAACCAAAAATTAATTAACTTACTTTCCTATGCGGCCATCGGGCTAGTTTTGCTTTGCGGCATATTTTCTTTACAACAGTGGGGCACAGGTTTACTTCCTTTGCTGCTTCTTCGATCGGAAGATGAAAGTAGTCACTGAAATCACTAAGTGTCATCTTCCCCGCTCTCTCCCTCTGCATTCACTCATATCGTTATGTAACCAATTATTACTGAATCACAATTTAAAAAAGATTCATGACGATCAAACCCAACCAAAACTAAACATAAGAATAACCTGCGTTGCAAGGCAAGTCGCTTTAGGATTCTTTTCCGGATCTTCTGCATCGTCAGATGTCCCCCCTAATTACACATGATGAATATTTTGGAAATCAAATATCATTTAAATTAATTTAAACTGCCAAACGAGATCACATATACTACCACATATAGAGACTTACCATTATTGTCAACATTCATATCAACCAGTTCATCTTTAATATCTTCTGTCCAGTCCATTCCAACGCAGAGTGCTTCATAATAGGCTGAAAAAGGATCTTGCACAACGAAGTACCCGGCTGCGTTTTGCTCCATCCAGTACTTGGTCAGAAAATTCTTGATTTCTTCTATGCTTCTGTTACAAAAACTGATCATATTTTTCCCAAGTCAGAGACATCATTATTTGTACTCACCAAAAATCAATTACAAAAGTTAGAAGAGGGCATACTCAAACATATGAATTTGATGATCGGTAGAAGAAGCGGCATTGGTGATATTGCTCTTCTGTTGAATTGCATGACAGATCATTCCCAGTCTTCCGTGAATTTCAAGTTTAGTGAACATTAACCCTACAATCATCAAACACCCCACGCGCGTCAAAAATGGAATAAAAAATAAATAGAATCTGAATTGTCAAGTTCTGTGAACGTGAATGAATCCTATTCCATACCATTGGTATGCACAATTTCTCTGAGCACTTGGCAGCAACTACAAATAAAAGGAACAGGGGGTTCTGGCCAGAATGAAAGTTGAACGACTTCAGCGAAATTCTGTGAACCCGAATAGTCTTGACCCGTATGAGTTTCCTCATGAACTTGAGATGGACCCGCTTGGTGGTGGGAAAAATTATGAAGCGTGTCTTGAATCAATGGATTTGGGGCATTGTCACTGCCTTGTTGATAAATTGCATGAAGTGGTTGAGGGAGTGAAGAAGAAGATAAATCGGCGAGGGTGGGATTCTGATCATTGCCGATATCATAAATACTACGAGGAAGTGGGAAATCATAAGGATCATGATATGGAACGATAGACCTTGGATCCGCCATGCATTCACAAAACAGAAATTAATTAGATAATTACTCTCTGCACTGAGGGGATTTCTTGTAGCGGCGCCAAAATGAAAGCGCCGCCACAGAGAGGATAATGTATGTAAGGGACTGTAACTCTGGTTTCTGTGGAAGAGATGAATGAATGAATGGTGAAAACTGAGAGCAAGTTATATAGGGGAGAAAGAGGCGCCAACCCAAGGCAGTTAACGACCGTTGGAGGCAATGTCGGTTCACATGTGACCAACAATTTTCATTTGATTTCAAAACCTTATAAATTACACAGTTAAACGACGAGGCTCCAATCTCATCTCGTCGTTTCGGCCAAAATATTACTATTTGAAACTCTTGGTGTATCAGTAAGCGTCCCTTTGCAATTTTTTTTGGATAAAAACTATATATTATATATTTATATGCCATATATATTTCATTTACATGTAAACAAACACCTTTTGTTGAATAATTTGATTTGGGATTTAGTAATCTAACAGTGGAAGAATAACAGCAGATCAGCAGACTATATATATGCGCAATGGAAAAGGCCTGATATATATGTGGACCAAAAAGTATACTTCTCCGTAGCCCTTACTTACTGTGTTGTGGTAATTTTAGAGATACAGAAAACAGAGAAAACGAAATGAGAACAATGATTTTTATTCATATATAACCTGATAACCTGATTATAAATCACATCTTCTATCTATTTATACGTGGAGAGATCGAGTCCAGTGGTAATAACAACCTCAAGAGACTCAACAGTCTTTAACAAACTTAACTAACCGGACTTAACAGTCTTTAACAAACTTAACTAACGGAACTTTTTTATTTTTAATTTTATTTTTTTGGCCTGGACCTAACCGAACTTTTATTGATGTACATACCCTCACGGTGGTGAGGGGGAAAATCATATTTTTTTGGGTGTGGGAAGAATAGCTCGTCCTCCTTCCATTAGTAATGAGGATTAATTCTGGATCTGACAAATTAGATGTTATAATTAGTAATCCTTTTGGTTAATCTTCGGCTAAGGCTCATGGTGAATTCTAGTTTCACCAAGAGCAACAATGTCAAGTCAAGTTCACATGATCATGAAAGGCATAAAAAGATCTCACGATGTTTTACTTTTCTTGGTAATTTATTTGTAAAATTTAATCCATATAGTAACTCATCTGTTTGGCCCCAAAAAAAAAAAACTGCAAGCTCATCGAATGCTGAATAATAAATCGCAAAAAAAGAAATGAATGGCTTCGCAGTATCAACACTGTCGATTTCAGGTCTTTGAAAACCCAACATTCTTCTCATCTCCTTCAATATACCTTCAAACCCTTATATCGACCTCAACCTCTATTACCTCCGACCAATCGCAAGAAGCTCCAGTTCAACACTTCCTCTCCACCAATTATCCCTGTCACCAAGGTACGTTCTTCGACCTTACTTTTCTGGTCTTGCTAAATGGGATTTCTGGGATTATTGGAGCGCCTAATTTGGTAATTAACTGTGTGATTTCAGTTCAAGATTGGGCTTTGTCAACTATCGGTGACCCCTTGCGGGCTGCGGCAAAGGGGGCTCAGCTTGTTCTTTTGCCTGTGAGTTTTTGCATTTCTCGTTTCGCACATGTCATAATTCGTTTTCTTTCACTTTAAATCCTAGAAAGATTCTCTGCCTTTTGAAGTTAGTAGGTGTAATTGTACCTAATCAGGAAATAACAGCCCCTATTCAAATGATAGTTTCCCCATCTATGCTGAGGATATTGATGCATCTCCTTCAATTGCCATTCTGTCTCAAGTCTCTCGTCACTTGAACATCACTGCAGTTGGTGGCTCTATACCAGAATGTTCTAGAGGACGCTTATACAACACTTGTTGTGTCATTGGCACCGATGGAAGCCTCAAAGCTAAACACCGCAAGGTAGCCTTTGGGGCTGATATTTACTTTTTATGTTGTACCATCATCAAATGCAATGTCCTTTTGAGATTTTTTTGTGCTGTGTCATACAAGGGTTCGGCATGTTTGTTGATCCTTAATTGGAATCTTCTATCAATGTTTGATTGGCGGTAACTTCCTAATTTCTGTCTCATAACAGCTTTATCTGTGACATTTTATTCTCAGGTTTTATGAATAGGATCTGGTGAGGGTATACAATATTTATTGTTCTTAGTTGCACTTGCCATAGAAAACAATAAGAACTACTGTACTCTTGCTTATAGCTTTCTGGATAGATCTTAGTGCACATTCCAAAAGGCTATGGGTTCAAGATGTAATACCTTCTTTACTAGGGACTAAAATGTATTAAGAAAACAATAAGAGAAACTATTAGAAAAGGATTTAATTTTAATAACCTAACTATAGAAATGTGTGAAGACAAAAGGGATCAATTGATCCATTTATCCAATCCCTCGTAGAGGAAAAATGTTTTGGTTGTTGTTGTCGTTGTTGTTGTACAATCCTTCATATTGAACAATCCTTCGAGATTAATTTCTGACATCCTAGTGCAACTACAGATTCACCTGTTTGATATTGACATCCCTGGGAAGATTACTTCTATGGAATCAAAAACTCTAACAGGAGGGGAGACTCCTACCACTGTGGACACGGGTCTACTTCCCATTTTATTTCACTATACAAAATTTTGCAATATTCGTTTTGTAAATAAAAAATGCACATGTAAAGATGCTGATGCTAATATTGGTAGAGAGCTGAAGAAGGATGGTGAAAGAGAACACAAAATTTTCAACCTTGAGCTACAGTGTCATTTTAGACTCCAGAATGTTTTGCTTCAAATCATAACTGACTTATACAGTTTTATCATTTTTCTTTAACCTACATGTCATTAAAATTAATCAGGCAAGTAACATCTCTTTGACGGATGATTTTGTCAAAAACTTCACTTCACTGTAGTTTTTCATAATTATGTCTGGCCGTTACTTATGCTTTTGTTGTTCTGACTTCTTTTGTGTGTGTGTGTGACTGTGTGTGTAATATAGGAAGAAAAGATTTTCCGAACAAAAAATATTGTCACAAAAGAGTAGTAAAAGATAAGTTGCTAGTTATTCATTCTTTAAAAATATGAAGAGAAAAGGAAGCAAGTTTGGTAGTTACTGCCTTCTGTTTGATCACTTCTTTATTTATTGAATTGTGCATTGTTATGAGAACACCTTACATGATGTGTGTGGCGTTATATTTATTTTTTCCTCAAAATTTGCTCCAGAGTTTTTCCCATTTTGGATAGAACATAGTAATAATGAGTTGATTTATGCAGAAGTTGGGCGCATTGGAATAGGCATCTGCTATGACATACGGTTTCAGGAACTTGCAATGATATATGCAGCGAGAAGTTTGTTTCCTCTTATTCTATTAACCAACAGGCAAACATTAAACTACCATTTATCAGTTGTGGATGATTTGAGTTTCTCCTAGCCCTTTTATTAATGTCTTCTATATGGTCCAATGTTTGTGTCAAAAACATGGGGAGAAAAGTTAAATGATAGTGTTTAAGTGCAACTTTCTATCTAATTTCTGTTAATTGGAATTTACCTCGTAATCTCTTTGGTAGCATGATTGAGTCATAATTTAAGTGTTAACTGTGCAGTTTTGCGTCATCTATATATATCATTACAAATTTCTTGGGATTTAGTTCTCCAGTTGCGTTGATTTGTTTCCAAATTCACGTGACACTGCTCTGCTCATGCTACCATGTTTATTAGTAAGTCATGTGATGTTTCCAGTGTCAGATTTTGACTTCAGGTGCTCACTTGCTCTGCTATCCTGGGGCATTTAACATGACAACTGGACCATTGCATTGGGAGTTACTTCAAAGGGCAAGGTAGCATAGCGTGGAACTTAAGTCACAATAGACAACCTGAAACATACAATAAAGGAAATTTTTTGGAAAAATTATATACTTATATGCATGTCCTGGGTTTCATGTATGTAATAAATACCTGAATAAATTGCAAGCCAGTTGCTTTTCACTTGCAGTAAAAAAAATTTAATGGATTCCACTTTCGACTACTCTGTATGTAAAATCGAGCTATGCTCTCCCTGAATCTGCCATCTAGATAATAGAACTTTCATGGCTGAGTGTTTCAGAAGAAGGTCTATTATCCAGATTACCTTGGCCAAAGTAATAGCCAAAACCTCGGCCATAAATATGAAATTAGACTACCTTTTACTTCTCTGTTTTTTTCCCTTGTCCTCAGCTTTGTGATATTTTATTTGAACTATATGAGTAATGACCTTATTCTTTTGCTGATGGAACTTCTCTTTTTCCCTCTGTCTTCAGGACTATTATGATGCTTTACGTTTTTAAATAATATTCTGGATTAATCAATAATGAGCAAACCTATTCCTTTGCAGCTTTGCTGATGTCTGCGTTTTGGTTTTTTGTGTGCAGGGTCACTGATAATCAAGTAATGCAGGGGTCCTTATTTCCTTAGTTTTGTGGATGTTTACTACATTGTGGATTGCTGATTCTTAAGCTCCTAGGAGTCTTATTAAGCTCCTACATTGTGGATTAATCACTCCACCGTTGTTGGACCAGTAAGTAGATACCTATGTTGAGCTTTATGTGGATTGTGCCATTCAAGTTTGCTAGCTGAATATGGCACTATCATGCTTTCTGAGTTACTATAAATAAAAGGAAAGCATTTCCTCATGAAAAATATACAACAAACTTCTAAATTTGGATGTATATTAAGGAAGATATTACTGTGACAGTTCGGAGAAGTTCTGGCTACTACAGAAGATGAGGAGGCAATCATCATAGCAGAAATTGAGTATTCCTTATTAGAGCAAAGGAGGTGACCCCGTGGCATTTTGTTTTCTTCTTCTATATATGGTTGCAGCTCTTCATTACATAATTATATTTATCTGCTTTTGTGATTTGAATACTCAGGACAAGTGTCCCCTTGATAAATCAAAGACCTTTACCAGTTGGTAGATTTCGAGAGGCTGAATTCTCAAAGATGATACCAGGACGTTTCAGAAGCCGCTGTATTGGCTTCAAAGAAACCTACATTCAGTTGTTTTAGCTATAGATACGTATATAATTACTATCTTCATTTGTTAGTCTCTGTAGTCTGTACAGTTGCATAAGTTTCTCGACTCTAACTTTGTGGCTACAATACTGCCTTATTTGCATCTCGCATTGGATCGATAGTTCTTGTGAATGAATTATGGTGGATATTAGGTTCAAGTTTAAGTTATGTTTATAGAAGTTTCCGTGGCCAAAACTCGCTCATGCACGCAAGATATAATCGTATGTCTCGAAACTAACCCAAAACAAACTTCACTGTCAGAATAACCTTTGAGAGAAATTGATCTAAAATATAACGGCAACTAATCAAAACTTCAAATAAAATATCAGAAGCGGCTAATTAATATATAATGTGGCACTTGGTGGCCCAAAATGATACATCAATATCACCAATTCAACATGATTTGGTAAATGCAGGTAGTAGACTTAGCTAGGTAAGTGCAGTAGAACATGATATACATGTGTGGGCAGACATAAGTAGTTGCCTCATGCCTGCACTTACCAGCTATGCTAATGCTACCTCCTTCATAATGAGAGACAGGAGAAGACAGTGACCAGCTTCTTTTGCCTCCCCAAGCTAGCCTCCTTTAATTTTATTTTTCCCCCTTTCACTTTCACTCGCCTGCAGGCTGCATTCCAATAATTGAAACAAAAGAGCAAAAAAGAAAAGAAAAGGTACACCTGAAACAAGAGATGAAAGAAGAAATGAAGTACTTAACATTCACAGCGTCCTTGTTATAGTGAAAATTAGTTATGTTTCTAACTGGTAGTTCTCTTTTGTTTTCACAATTGGGAATTATATATATATATAGAATTAACTATCTGTCTTTGTCTTTGGCAATGGATTCATTGAATGATGTAAGAGATATATGATATATGTATGTGGTACCTGAACCAACATGTGGGGTGCCATCAATATGTATAAATGAAATTCATTTGAGAGTCATGGGTATACAAATTAAGATTGGAGTGAAAATGAGAAAGGGGGAAATGAAGGTATTAATAGAAGGGATAGTTAGTGCATGGAGTTGCACGTGATGATTGAGACTTCAGAAAAGTAAGCAGCCAAGTGATGGAAGTGCACGTGGGTGCAATTCACACTTCCCTTCAGTTAAGGAAGAGAGAGAGAGAGAGGCATGGTTTAGATTATTGTCAGAGTGAGCGAGCAGAAAGCGCGAGGATGAGGACAGAAAAGGAAGAGAAACAGAGGGAAGAAAAAGGAAGATGCTATGGGCAGCTTAGCTTAGCTAAGAACAGAGTTGCCTTTGTTGGAAAAAGAGAATTGTACTGTTGCTGTTCCTTTCTTTGATCACAATCTTCTGTCTTTCTTCCTTTCTTTCTTTCCCTCACGCTTAGTATAATTACAACATTAATTAATTAATAAACAAGTATCATTCTTATTGGGATCCTCCATCAATCTCCTAAATATATATTAATCTGTATGCATATATATATACAACTCTGATCTCCACCTGCCTTGCTAATTAAAATACCTTACCCTGTGTTTCTGCTTCCTCTTCTCCTTCCAACTCCAAGCCAAGCCCGGACTGATCTTAATGAATGAATTGTTTCAAACTTTAAAATAAAAAAAGAAAGAAAAAGAATTTAGCAATGGAGGGAGGGTGGGTTATTTGTAAAATTGAAGAAATAAAGAGGGAAATGCAGATAGAAATAATTGCAAGAGTGATTGAGGCGTGTGAGAGTGTTGAGTGTACTTGTGTTGTGGCTGAAAGGAAAGGTAATGTCTGGGGGAAGGGCATGCCATAGCACGTGCTACACTGGTGAGGGGGCAACTTCTGGGGTCCCCTACTTACTTATGTCTCCCACTTATTGGGATTGCTTCCACATGTACACACACCCCCTATTCCCCTATTGCCTATATATATACCTATCATATTACTCGTACTCATTCTATCTATCTTATTACTAACTACCCCATTATATATATATTCCTCTCTTTAATTTTCCCATATATATACCTCATTACCATATATCAACAAAAACTATCATCATGACATCCATTATATGGGTTTTATAATGCAACTCAAGTTGTGCTTAATTCTCCACCCTCCTCCACAATTTGAAACGTATACTACTCTAACTACATTCAGTTTTATAAACACACTAATAATTCAACTTGTGAAAAATATTACGCTTTACTAAGTTACAAAATTGTAACATCTTAATTAACTAGGCTTCATCTTTTATTTTACATTATATTTGCAAATATTTTTTTGTCTTCATTATAAAGTACATTAATACTAAAATAAAAGAAATTAACAGTAATCATAAAAATAAATAAAATTTATAATTAAAAAGTTCTTAATAAAAAAAGTCATAACAAATATGAAAAAAAAAAAAAGACTATCTCTTGCTTTATCTCCTTAGATAGAAAGAAGGCAAATACCTGTCCTGTTCGTTCCGATTACAAAGTGCACGTGTGAGAGCGAGAGGAAACAGCAATGTACAGTAAATGATTCACGTGCCAAACATAGTCCCACCACCACCGCCTCTCCAACACTAC
>QANZ01010145.1:260833-279930 GCA_003254925.1 Chamaecrista fasciculata
TTTCGTAGGCAAAAAATGAAACGGTGCACCGATTCGGAAAAACATCCCCCAACCAACTCACAAAAATAATCAAGATTTCACGTTTTTCAAGGCAAACAGTAACATTTTTGTTTTTTTTCACAACAACAATCACATCCAAACACACTTTTATTATAATCAAATCACACCTTACTTTTTCTAACTTTTTCTTCCATTTATACCCCTATACAATTTATCAATTTCCTTACTTTTTATCCACCTACCACAATCATTACATACCCATTTTAATAATTTCACACAAATAATCAACAATCATCCAAACACCACTACAAAAATAAACAAATTTGATTATAATCAAAACATGATTATAATCAAAACAAATTCTAAAAAAAACGGAAACGAACTGACCCTAAGTCATCATACCATTCGCTAACTAAAAGAAATATGTCAATAGTACTGTACAGTCAATTTTTTTTAAAAAAAAAAACAGTACTGTACAGTCATTAATTAACCAGTAGAAATAGATACTGCAAATGTTTTCCCCCATAAACTGTTTATGATGTTTATTGCTGGTATATATATTTTTCTGTTTCCAGTGCCTGGGAATAATTTTACTTTGTGTTTTTCTGGGATAATCTACCGAAAACGTCGTGTTGGGTGATTAATTTGTTCCTCCGAAAATACATGTGTCATTTTTGGACAATCATATCTATTGTTGTGCTAACTGAGTAGTCTATATTTGTAATTTTGTATACATAGCTTCTTCGACGACACTTGAGAATTGAGATATTTTCAATGATTTATCATTCTCGCGATTTATCCCCCCAATCAATCATTGCAATGTAAATTAGATATCAAACCCAACGAAAACCAACCTCAAATCCTGCATATCCTCTATAGTCCGTGATGGATGTATCATATACATATAATTAAGCAAACAACATACTCCTCATCATTTACTGCCACCGTACCATATATAGAAGAAGATAAAAAGAAATCGGATTCTGATAGTTTTTTAAAATTTAAACACGGCATGGTTCCTTGTATTTTAAACACATTCCAATATTAATGTTACCTAACCATAATCAATTATGGGCTTGCCAGCTCAATTGTATTTTGAAATCAAATAATATAGAGCAACGTTATTCTAATTTGGTCTAACATATAGAAAGCATCTATTTTCATTTATTTGGGGGTGTATTTTAAAAACTCGGGATACCAAACCCAGATAATTAGAAGTAAAGTCACCCCGACTGACACATTGAATAATAATTATGCACAATCTGGTGCACCAAACGTGTGAAATTCAATGGGTGAACCATAATTGCATAATTTAATTTGTTCCTCCCATTTGATAAACTTGCTCCATTTACCATCCAAACAGTACGACTCAATTCAAGGCATGTCCGTAGTCACCCCTAAAATCTTACGTTTGAAATTCAAATAAATTTAATATGCTTTAATATAATTCTGTCTTTTTAGATTTTTACCCGGCCCAAATCAAGCGTTTGACAAATGGGTCAACCAGGAAAAATACCACACAGTGCAGTTACGTGGGAGTGTAGGATTACTTCTGTGGGCGTGGCCACATGCTATAACTACCGGATGTCTTGAATTGAATCTGATCAACGGCTACAAATTCGAAAGAAAAAGAGGAGAAATGGAGAATGGAGTTGTATGCCACGTAAGCAGATGCCAATCTGGCATTGGGGACAATGAAATGCACGCGCGTGACGAGCTTTATAAAGTCTCGTTCTCCCTGTTCCCCTTCTCTTCACAGCGTGCAATTCATACCTCTCATTACTCTCTCTCTCTCTCTCTCTCTTTCATACACAGAAACACAAAACACAAACAGAGAGAGATACAACAGACAGAGGCATCAATTACTCTGTTCACGTTTTACTCTACCATTTTCCAACAACTCCAGAAAAACCAAATCATCTCTCTATCATCCTCTTCCATCATGCCTACATACATCTCCTATTCCTATTCCAGTTTCTTTCTATTGAATTGACCTTCTTCTGTCACGCCCTCCCTACTTCATCATTCTCTTCTCACCCGTGCTAATCATTTCTCTTCCCTTTTTCACTTTTTGCACACACCCAACCCAACCATGTACAGGTTCCAGAGGACGTCACTCACACAACCCACTTTCCTCAACCACTCTAAAAACCCCTCTTTCTCTTCCACTCTCCTCGACGAGATTTACCGTTCCATCGACGAAGGCGAGAAGAGAGAACTGATGCAGCAGCAACACCGAGAATTCGCACCCAAGAAACAGAGCAGAAGCATTACTAGTAATAACAGAGACCACCAAGACATGAGAACGGCCAGTCTTCGAAGGGATCATAAGTGGATGATGGAGAAGAAGAAAGAAACTGACAAAATCGGGTGTCAAGGCACACATCATCGACATCAGCACACAGATGCCGACAACAACAGATTACGTCACCATCTTGACCAGGATGCTCTGTTTTTCAGTTCCACTTCCACCTCCTCGGATTCTAGCTCTGCAGGATTCTCATCCTCCGACACCGACTCCATCTACGTTGCCTCGTGTTTCGCACCGCCTAGGCCTAAGCCCGTCAGGACCACCGTATCGGACAAAAAAGAGAGAAGACACAGCGCACCCTTTTCCCAACTCAGGGATTTTCATGAGTTCGACGATTACCGCCGCAATCCCAACGCAGAAGCAAATCACGACGAAGCCTTAATCAAGTCCAAATCCAGAGCCCTTAAGATTTACAATAATCTCAAGAAGGTCAAGCAGCCTATTTCTCCAGGTGGCAGGCTCACCAATTTCTTGAATTCTCTCTTCACACCAGGAAATACAAAGAAATCCAAGACCTACGAAGACGCCAACGCAAAGAGAAAAACTAAATCAGGGCAAGCTTCCGCTTCCGCTTGTTCTTCTGCATCTTCATTCTCAAGGTCCTGTCTGAGCAAAACTTCGCCTTCTTCCAGAGAAAAATTGCGAAATGGGGTTAAGAGAAGCGTTCATTTCTACCCTGTAAGTGTGATCGTAGACGAAGATAGCCGACCTTGTGGGCATAAATTTTTGTACGAACAGAAGGATCATAGTCTGATGATGCCTGTGTCGGTGCCAACGGCCTGGAAGATCGGACGGTCACCTAATCACAAGAACAACCAAGTAGAAGAAGCCGGAAGAGAGTTCTTAAAAGAGTACCTCCAGAACCAGAAGAAGAACGATTTCACATTAATGGATTTACCAGAAGATGATGATGATGACGATGATGCAGCGAGCTGTTCAAGTTCGGATCTTTTTGAGCTTGATCACTTAACGGTTATGGAAAACGGTAGGTACTGTGAAGAGCTTCCGGTGTATGAGACTACTCATGTTAGTACGAATCGTGCCATTGCTAATGGCCTCATAATGTAGTTTTGTTGAGAGTAGTAAATACAGATCACCATTTTGTTTTATTTGTTTCTTCAAGTGTTTTCTTAATTAAAGCTTAAATTATCAAGAATGGTTTGGTACAGATCCAAAAATGAATAACCTTGGTGATGTTGATGGTGATAGTGACGGTGATGTTGTTACTGTGTTAAGGTTTTCAAGTGAAGCTGAAGCACATGGATGGAACCCCTGACATGTACAATAACTTTGTCTTTTGTAATTTTGGTGCATTCTATATGTGTATGTATATGGATGGATACATGTAATTAAGTGTGAGGGAATCTGGGGATTTTTTGAATGTGAAAAAGAATTAAGTGTGTGTTGTAGCCTGTAGGAAAAGAGTAGTAGGGTAATTGGTCTAGTGAAAAAGAAAAGAGAGATCGGTGGGGATGCGTTAATTCTGGATCGTGATCAAACATTCAGATAGATACTGACAGAAGATCAGTGTTAATTTTGAGGGAGGAAGGGAAAAGAGAAAGAAAGGAAGGAAGGAAAATGAGAGATTCGAGATCGCAATTAGAAGCAAAAATGAGAGAGTGTGATGGTAAAGGGAAAGGCAGATCTTCGGCCATGGGAATAGAGAAAGTGAAGATTAAAGCTTTTGCTTTCTCTCTCTCTCTCTCAAACTTTTATTTCGCCCCGTTACTTGCAGATTGCGCTAACTACCCACCCCTAATTAAGTCCTAGCCCCAACATCAAAGCTTGTGTTTTTAAAAACGTTATTATTTCCAATTTACACCGCTGTCGGGATTCTTTAGATGGTTTGGCTACAATATGATACTGATATATTCCAATTTGTGTTTTTAAAAATATATGGATTTATCTAACATGTGCCCGAATGACACATTTTAAAGTTTTTTTTATTGGTTAGTAGAGCATCTCATATTTTAAAATTTACCAAAATTCATTTTAAAAAATAATATTTAATGTTTGAAAACTCAAAAACCTTAACATCATAAGTTAAAAAGACCCAAAAAATATATCCTTGTTTTTCAAATTGAAGTAAATAAAAGAAAATGAGAGTTTAGACTAAAGTTTAAAAAATGGATAAATCATTAAATCTATCAAGTCGAATACTCCTATATATGGTTCAAAATTCAATGGCAATGAAGTTTAATATTTTAAAATATTTCAAATTTTATATTACAATTTTTTGAATCTTAAAATACTTAATTTAATGTTATTATAACAAAATAAATGACATAATTTTAACCTAAAAGTTAAAAATATATATATATATATGAATCAATTTAATTACTAAATCAATCAATGTATATAATTTTTTACAATAACTCCTAACCAATTATTTAGACTACTAATATAGTTGGACCGGTTTCATTGACCCGTCGAATTGGTTCTGTCAAGTTATGGATTAGACAATATATATATACATACAAGATTGATGAGTGGAGTTAGTTTGGGCAATGGTGGGTACAGAGTACACTGGAAAACTCTGCTAAACATGATGGTACGGTGTTTAAAGGTGATTGGAGGCAGTGGGAGTGCAGTAAAGTGAGAAATAATGATAGTGGGTGTCTAAGAATTAAGATGCTGATTAATCAAACCCTCTCACACACTTTGGCCAGCCTAGCTATATCTGCCAGAAAATTTTCGCGTCTATTCTACACTGTTCATACTTCACACACAAAATTTCAAGGTTCAGCACAACTGTATTCTAGTCCCATTTGAATGTCATTTTCTCTCACACGAATTGAAGTTATAAAACCAACACTTCATGCATATATATATATGCAACAATAATGTATAAATATAACCAACATATTTAATTCTTGTCTCAGCACGTCAATTCATGAAGTATGAAAGGAAGCGCATGATGTATGGCGGTCAACATGCATCGCTTATTTTATATGTATGTATTAATTATTTCTGCGAAATTATAAAATGGAGTGTATTAATGCGCATCTGAATTAATTAATAATGGTGAAGCTAATATAAGCTAGGATTGTAAAGAGACGCCTAGTAGGGTTGATTCTAAGTAGACCTAATAATGGGGTAGTCACCATAAAATATATAATTAAGAAGAGTACGTGACGAGCATGAACAAACAAGGTTTGTGAAGTTGTGATGGGAAATGGGGAAGACCCACACAAAAAAGAATCTGTGGTTAGTCAAAGAAATAACATGATCGTATATCATTAGGAACTAATATAACTGTTGCCTTCTTTAAATAAATAGGATGGTGGATCTGTAACTTATTCAAGAAATGTAGGTAGGGACTAGGGAACAACCTCTCCCTCAAATTTTTAATTCACTACTTTATGGTTTTAAGTTGAAAAATGAGTCCCAAAAGTTGTGTTCTAAGTACAATCAACTTTAAACTGAACATGGAGCTTCAATTTTAATTTGGTGAGGAACAGTTCTTTGCCATCTTCTATGGCTAAAGATTCCGTACTGTGGCTGAGGTGGAGAAGTAGCCGAGCAATGATGAGGGGAATAATTTTGGGTGTCTCATCCTAAAGAAATCACTATATAATATGATTTAATTCTTTTTATTACACGTTTAGTTTGCAAATGGAGTATTATTTAATTATACTTTATATATAATTTTTACGACCACCCAACCAACTGCCATGGCAGGGGAGGTTTCGTCTTACAAATAATCTTTGTTGGTAAGTGATTGATATCCATTACAAGTAATTATAATAATTAATATATTTAATTACAAAACTTTGATTACTCATTTTATTGCATGTAGGTCGTAGAGTAGGCCGACTTTACAGAATAACAATCCATATCCAATATTTTAGTATAATCTATCTAAATATTCCTGACCTCCTTTGATTTGATTATCTATATATAATTTTATATTTAAGAATATATGTAGTTCTAACTACTGTAGCCTGTGAATGTTGTTTATTTTAAAACATTATCTTAAATGAAAATTTACAAGGAGTTTGGTGATAGATAGATAATTTATATTTGACAAGATTATTTAATAATTTTTATTTTGTCTTGGCAAGCCTTTCAAAGAAAATATATTTTCTAGGTCAAAGAGCGCTTTTGGTCCCACAATATTTGCTGAAGTCTCAATTTGATCCCATAACTTTTTTTGTTGCACTTTTGGTCCCATATCTTTGCAAAAAAATTGTAAAAAGTTTCACCACTATTCTCATTTGATTCAAAGATATGAGACCAATTTTGCTCCTGACCCAAAGATACGATACCAATTCTGCAACCTGACTAAAAGATACGGGACCAATTCTGCAACATGACCCAAAGATATGGGACCAAAAGTATAACACGGAACCAAATCTTCAACTTGAGCAAAAATTATGAGATCAAAAGTGCAACAAAAAAATATGGGACCAAATTGAGATCTTAACAGAAGTTATGGGACCAAAAATGCAACAAAAAAATTATGAAACTAAATTAAGATCTTAGCAGAAATTATGGGACAAAAATTCACTTTAGCATATTTTGTAGAAGTGTATATTGTAGATGGACTCACCCACCCAAGTCCCGACTAGTAAATTCATATGAAATTACCTTATTTATTAATACAGTTTAATATTTTTAAAAATATATAAAGTTGGTCTTACTTAAACTTGAGAAATTCAAATGAAATTAAAAAAGAAAAAAAAGAGAAACGAAAGAAGAAAAAATGGGCCATTCAAAGACGATCACTAACGTTTACATAAATCCAGTTCACGTCGTATACACACAACTGTGTCTAACGTCTAAATAAATCCAGTTCACGTCGTATACACCCGTGTCAAAGTACTAAAAAAGTATATATTTAAAAGGATATGTACGTACTTAAAATGATTTGGCCGGAAAACAAAACGGATGTGTAGAAAAAAAAACAGGCATCTTATGATTTTGAGTGGGGGCATTTCTATTTTGAAAAAAGCGTTTTCCTTCTAAGAAAAACCTTTAATTTTTACGATACCGTTCAGAAGAAGTTAATCTTGAACAAAAGCCTGGTCAAATAATATATATTTCCGAAAATAAACAAAGTTTTGGTATGAAAGATTAAAGGAAGTTAAGTTTAAAAAAAGTAAAGCATGAAAAGTTGAGGGGATGGCGAAGATAAGCAAGCATTGGGGTAAGGATAGGGGAAATTTAAATGGTCCACACCACATTTTGCACTCTTTTAATTAATTTAATTTGCCTCGGTAGCAAAAAAGACAAATGTATGGAGATTGGCGATCCCTAGGCGAATTTCCATTACACTGTTAAACGACTTTTCCTTTACCCTACATACATGTACAAAGTACAAAAGTGAGGGTGAAGATGACGATGAATATCAATATCATTGGCTATCCTCTTTTGTTATGTATGTATCAATCTTTGTATCCATCACTCTACAGCTATATATGTATATCTCTTTCAATTCCCCTCCTTCTATTTCAAACCAAAAAGCCTCAAATAACGTTCACACCGCAATCTTGATTCTGCATTCTCACTTCTTCACCTTCCCAACTCGGAACACTTTATGAATATATGTATACATGGATTATTGGACAAGCATGTGCAACTTGCATACTCTTCACTGCTTTTTAGATAACAGACTATATATATTGTAGCTACCAAAACAAATATATATATATATATATATTTTAACAGCTTGCATTTATATATATATGCAAAGAGAAATGTATTTTGTTATGGTATTTTCGCTTTGAGGTGCGAATAATAAAAGAAAAATGTTTCGGATCATGAATTTGGTAATATTAATGTATATCAATGATTAGGAAATTAAAAAATGATGGGATCAAGAATTGAAGATTGTTTTTTAATGTATAAAATCTAAGCTGTGGGATGTGGTAAACTCCGCCCCAAGTCGCCATTTAGCGGCAGTATCTGAATGTCGTGGCCGGTTAGAACTTTCTTAATTAGACAGTTTAGCACATTGGGTAGATTCAATGTATACAATACATGGAATATTCCCATTGGAATTCAACATTTGAAACCTCCAAAGTTTTACTTGTTAGACTTTACTGTGTAAGTGTATATATAGATAGATATGGGTGTGTTGCGTGAATTGAAGTAATTAAGAATGTGGAGTGTGGTTGGAGTATTGGACAATATTAATGGAGAGGGTAATTATAAGTGAGCAAGCAGAGAAAAGAACAAAATATAGATGGGAAATGAAAGGAAGGATCCAAAGGGAATGAAGTTAAATAATGATAATTAAGAAACGTAAAATGGGTGTGGTGACAAAAAAAAGTGCGTGGGCATTGCCGTCTGATATATATTAGAGTGCATTAATGCAAAGGCGGGAACAAGATTAGTTATAATTAAGGATCGCCTTCTTACTATTTGATGTAGAAATCCTGCTCTCTCTCTCTCTATATATATAAATATGAAATGAATGTGTGGTTTGTAAAGATTGGTGAATGAACAATTAGTAAGTAGATAGTAGTAGCTAGGAAGATGAACGGGAGATATAGAGATAGCCCACAGAATGAGGAGGGTAAGGCGTCTCCAAGGGTGTGTCGTCAATTATCGAATAATGGTAAGTGGAAGCAAGCAGCTGAGGCAGCCAGCCCTGTTCCCACAGGATGCTGCCGTGGCTTCTCAAGTGTCAGGACTAGTGCGTCAACCAGTCAACGCCATCATGACCCTCACCATTCTAAAAGATTACAAGTCAAGGTAATTATATCATGATTTCTGAAATGGATATATATATATACACAACACAAACAATGTTATTTGAATATATGTATGTAGGTGGGGGATTTGGAGAAGGAAGTGAAAAAGCAGACAGAACTGAGAGTAATGTACAAGAAAAGAATGGAAAGAACGCAGGAGTATCTGAGATACTGCCTTGAAGTAGCCCAAGAGAATGGAATCTTGGACCTCATCCTCCACAACAAAGGCCAAATCCCACAATCCCCTTCCCCTGCTGATGACATTGACACCCCTTCTTCCATTCTCACTCCTCCTATCCACCATTCTGATCTGGACGCCATCATCCATCAAGCCAAATTCAACGGATGGTATATTGATCCTGCAGAGGTCAGTAGTGTACTACTACTACTACTATATATGCATATTCATTCATTCATTCATTCACTATAATTAACAACAACAGATAAGATTACAAGAGAAGATAGGGGAGGGAAGCACCGCGGAGATATACAGGGGAACGTGGCGTGGATATGACGTGGCAGTCAAATGCATCAACGAAGACTTTTTCTACAGAAACGACAAGGGCGTTGAATTCTTCGCTCAAGAAATCCACACTCTGTCAAGACAGAGGCATCGCTTTGTTCTTCAGCTGATGGGGGCATGCCTCCATCCTCCAAAACAGGCCTGGCTCGTCACGGACCATCTGGGCTGCACCCTTAAGGACTGGCTACATGGGCCTGGCAAGAGAAGCCCACATAGAACACACCCTCTTCCTCCACTTCAACACAGGCTCAGGAAGGCCCTCGAGATTTCTCAGGCCATGCAATATCTGCACCAACAAAAGCCCAAGGTGATCCATCGAGACCTCAAGCCCACCAACATTTTCTTGGATGATGGGTTCCACGTGAGAGTGGCGGATTTTGGTCATGCAAGGTTCTTGGGAGACCACGAGATGGCCCTCACCGGAGAAACTGGAACCTATGTCTACATGGCGCCAGAGGTGATTCGATGCCAGCCTTACAATGAGAAATGCGACGTCTTTAGTTTTGGAGTCATCCTCAATGAGCTTCTCACTGCCAATTATCCTTACATTGAGAACTCAGACTATGGTCCCACCAAGGTCACTACACTTATCCCTCATATATCAATCATCATTAATATATATCACTTAATTAATTAATTAAATGAATTAGATTGCGATGGAAGTGGTGGAGGGTAAGCTCAGGCCTATGCTTCCACAACATGATGAAGATGGTGAAATAGGGGAGCTCGTCCACGTCATCACCCTTTGCTGGGATGCAGATCCATCCATTCGACCACCCTTTGCAACCATCACTCGGACCCTCAAATCCTATTTGGACTCCGACACGCCCTCTTTAAACTAGCTAGCCACTCTCTGCATTGGTTCTTAATTATCAATTATCATGTTATCACACTCACACCCCTTATATTATTTCTCTTTAATTCTATGCTTCATTTGATATGATATATACATATAACCAACTCCACCTACACATAATTATCCGCTCTCTACCTCTTAATTACTCCCGCCTCCAACTTCACTCAAGGCCCTTCTTTAAACAAACCCTCCGTCTATATATGCTCAAATGCTCAATGTTTTCAAATGGAAAAAAACTACCACAAATATTCATTATTGTTATGACTTTCTTATCAATTCTATTTTTTTTTTTTAAAAAATCCATACCTTTTAAATAATGAATTAAAAATATTTGTTAGAAAATTCCTCAGTTCCTACCGTTTTCATTTTTCAATCTCTTTGTTCTCTATTCAATTCTGCCTGGTCTCTCTGTCTTCGCCACAGAAAGCTCAGTTTCTGTTTACATCGATTTTCTGTATTTGTTTTGATATTTTAAAAAATATAAATAAATAAACAGATGAAACGACTGACTTTTCAACGCTAACACCCTCCAAAAAAAATATAAGTTAAAGTGACCAAAAAAATATAAGTTAAAGGGTAAATTTGGTCCTATATCTTTTGCTGAGTTTTCAATTTGATCCTGTATCTTTTTTGTTGTATTTTTAGTCTCATATCTTTGCAAAAGGTACCAACTTAATCCTATATCATTTTTTGTCTTATATGTTTTTATCAAGTTGTATAATTGGTCTCATATCTTTACAGAAGGATCAATCGTTGATTGATTCTTTTACAAAGATATAAGACCACTTCTACACTTGACTCAAACACATATATGACCAAATCTACACCAATAAGAGACTATTACAATTTCACCTGAAATATAAACAAATCTTCATCCTTGCCTTTTCAGTCAACCTAACTTTATTTTCCTCGTCTTCTCTATGTCACGTGCATGTATATGTTAACCACGTGGACTTGGATGATTCTAGAATATCAATAAAACAAATTAAGCTAAAGGTGTATCATTCCATTTTCAGATTATCCATATGTTTTACCGTCAACCCAGAGATTTTATATTCAGCAAAATCTCCGAAATGCCTCTCGGTTCGATTAAATTAGAATTGAATGGGTAAAGATATATATTGGGAAATATTATGCTTTGCAAAAATAATATAGTAAAAACTATTCGTATCATCATATATAAGAAAGATATTATACTTTGGCAAAAAAAAAAAGAATATTATGCGTATATTCATAATGCTCTTAAAATTAAGAGCAAAATATGTTTGCCCATAATTAAGCCGCTTCTTTTAAGGATGGATAACAAAAATAGGTGCAATGTAAAGAAAATGATAGATCACATCAAACCAAGTAACAATATCTATTTGCTTTATCGGCGGAAAAAGGGCATTCATTTAGTGGGTGTGATGAGAAATGGCCCATAGGCCATAATCATAATCATAATTTGCTAATAAATGATAGTTGAGAGAGTAATTTGTAACTTTCCTGTTTTTTTTTAATGCACGGTAACTTTCCCTTTATATTTAAATACTAGAGGTTTTGCGTGCACGTAAATATGTATGTAAAATAAATGAAAGACTAAATCGTTAACACAATAAAAAAGGAGAAATTAAATAATAATTTTTCTCTTATTATTAATTTTGTACTATAATTTTAAAATGCAAATATGAACAAGTTGAAAGATATTTATTTTGTTTATTATTATTACTAAGATGAGTCAAATCGAAGTTTCACTGTTTCATTCAGTTTCTTGGAATGCAAAACCCAAAAGCGGGGGGAAATCGGGACAGTGTGGAAGTTTGTAAAAATATATCAATATTGTAAAATAAAAAATAATAAATTTTATACGCTTAGTTATTTTTATAATCTAATATATTATGTTTTCTATACGATCACCGGTCAATCAAATCTACACTTTCTTCCAAAAATCACCGTCTGTCTGCGACTCTGCCTCACTGTCTCTCTATCACACCCTTCCCTGTCCTCAAGCCAACTGCTTTTTCATTCTGTCAAGCATTTTCACACCCCCACCTCGCTATTCTATACAATCCTCGCCGTAATGGTGGACTTTACCTTTTCTTTTTTAATGGGGGGGCTACAGTATTTACTCTTTACCCTTCGTTGAAAAACCAAAACGGTCTTCTTTGTTCTTGAGCAAACTTCATCTTGTCATCTTCTCACTTGCAACAACGGCTGCTTCATGACCTCAACCTTAATTTGACAACCAACTTCTTCTTTCCCTAACTGCCTAACTGTTCACGTTTACATATTCTGCTACCTTCAACCTCATAACTTTGTGGAATACACTCTACGAATGCCCTAGTTCTCAACAGCTGCGTCCTGGTAAATATTTGAAATTTTTAAGCATATATTCCTCTCTTCTAACCTTTAATGTCCGTTGAAACTAAGTGCATTTTGTTAAACTTTTTGGTCATTTTCTGCTATATTAAGGTGTAAGAAATATTATTGGGGCAAATCTTACTCTGCCCAGAACTTTGATGTAGACGGGTAGATTTACTTCTGCGATGCTTCATGTTCATATTCACAAGTTGAATATGCCCAGGACTCTTGATGTTGATGGGCACTAAGCATCAAGCTTCGAAAGGCGGCGAAGTAAGCATGGCGGAGAAGAAAACGGCTAACGGAAGCGAAGTGGTGGTGACTATTTCCGACCACCAGATTCCAAATGGTTCTGGAGACGCCTCATCAAAATCAAAGTCGCCACCACCATCAAATCGTGCTTCCCCTGAAATAAAGTTCAATTCCAGCCCAAATAAGTCTCCAGAAATTTCTACTTCCACTCCAATCCTTACCCACCGAAAGTCTCTAGCTAGGTCAGTTTATTCTAAGCCTAAATCAAGATTTGGTGAACAACCATGTCCGGTTGATGCGGTGATAGTGGAAGAGAATACCAGCTCCAATTCCATTTTCCCAGAACAGTTTGCTTCTAATTTCGATAAATCATCACCTAATGACAAATCCAACACAGTTAATAGGACAATATCCATTACTTCCATCACTCCTAAGACTCCTTTGATGGCTTCTCCGGGGCCAGCTGGAGAGGGTGAGGATGAAGATGAAATCATTTTCAAAAAAGTTGAACTGAGTAAAGGGAAGCGCAAGACTGTGACGTCTAAGGTTTTGATTGAATGGATTGCGTTTGCATGCATTACGGGGTGCCTGGTGTCTAGCTTGATGGTTGAAAGATTGAAACACATAACAATTTGGGGTTTGGAATTATGGAAGTGGTGTGTCCTTGTGATGGTTATCTTTTGTGGCATGTTAGTTACCAAATGGTTCATGCATTTTGTTGTTTTCTTGATTGAAATTAACTTTTTGCTGAGGAGAAGGGTTCTATATTTTGTTCATGGACTAAAGAAAAGTGTTCAGACCTTCATTTGGTTGGGTTTGGTTCTTCTCGCATGGGTTTTGTTGATCAATCGTGGAGTCCAGCGATCAGAACTTGCCACTAAAATTCTGAATGGTGTTACATGGACTCTTGTTTCTCTTCTAATTGGGGCGTTGTTATGGTTGTTGAAAACGTTGCTGCTAAAAATATTAGCCTCAAATTTTCATGTCAAGTCTTTCTTTGATAGAATTCAAGAATCAATATTCCATCAGTATGTTCTGCTGACTCTCTCTGGGCCTCCACTAATAGAGGAGGCCGAGAAGGTTGGTAGATCACCAAGTGTTGGTCGATTTAGTTTTATGAGTAGAAAAGGTAAAAAAGACCCAAAGAAAGAGGTCATTGATATGACAAAGCTTCAGAAGATGAAACAAGAGAAAGTTTCTGCTTGGACAATGAAGATTTTGGTTGATGCAGTAGCAAATTCAAGGCTGTCCACAATATCCAATGTGCTGGATGAAAGTATTCACGATGGAAGTGTAGAGCAAACTGATAATGAGATTACAAATGAGATGGAAGCAACTGCTGCTGCCTATCACATTTTCAGGAATATTGCTGCCCCCGGTTGCTCGTAAGAGTATTTGAACTCTTCTGGATCTTTGTTTATGTGTTATGCTTCTTTCTATTTCTCACCCTCTATTCTCTTATATGATTTTCTCAATATAAATAGGTACATTGATGAGGATGACCTCTTGAGGTTCATGATTAAAGAAGAAGTGAATCTTGTGTTTCCTCTTTTGGAAGGATCAGAGACTCGACGAATTGACCGAAAGGCTTTAACAAACTGGGTGGTAAGGGATTTTATGTTTGTGCATCTAAAATTTTTTGTCAGTTGTCGAGGGTCTAAGTTATATTTGATTTGGAAAAGTCCCATACCTTCATGTTTGTATTGTTTAGGTGAAGGTCTATCAGGAACGCAAAGCTTTGGCTCATGCCTTAAGTGACACGAAGACGGCTGTAAAACAATTGAACAAGCTTGTGACAGGGATCTTGGTAATCATTACCATAATTGTGTGGCTTCTACTGATGGAGATTGCAACTACAAAAGTACTTGTTTTCATCTCATCACAGCTTGTAGTTGCTACCTTTATGTTTGGAAACACATGCAAGAATATATTTGAAGCTCTCATATTTGTGTTTGTGATGCATCCATTTGATGTTGGGGATCGATGTGTTGTTGATGGGGTTCAGGTAATTTATGTTAGCCAAAAGTTATTTCATCATCTTGGAGTTGCATATTAATGATTTTGGCTTATGTTGCAGCTGTTGGTTGAAGAAATGAATATTTTAACAACCGTATTCTTGAAGCTTGATAATGAGAAGGTGTACTATCCAAACTCAGTTCTGGCCACGAAACCCATTAGCAATTATTATAGAAGCCCAGATATGGGTGACTCTATAGAGTTTTCTATTGACTTTATGACACCAGTGGAGAGGATTGGAGCAATGAAAGAAAAAATAAAGAGGTAGGCCAAGTCTTAAGTGAATTGGATAGAGAATATTATACTGGTTTTCTAGATTGTACTTCCTCTGGAAACTTGGAATTGGATAGAGAATTACCATGAGTTTTTAACTACAAGTTATGGTTTTCTCCAATATCTAAAATTGGAGAAGCATAATATCATATTCATGAATACTATATCAAAGGAGCATCTGATATTATATATGATCAAGTTGTAAGTTCTTGCCCATGGTTTTGACTGGAGGGAAGGGAAAAGTATAATTTTATCATTTCATCTTGCATGACAATGTATATAATATTAAAGAGGATAGGAATTTAGACAGAATGTTAACAATTGGTTCTGTACACATATTTTATCTCTATCACCTTGTTCATCTTTGTATTAACACCTCTGTTAATTAGGTACTTGGAGAAAACCCCACAACACTGGCATCCTAATCACAACGTGGTGGTGAAGGAGATTGAAAATGTGAATAAGATCAAAATAGGTCTCTACATTAACCACACAATGAACTTCCAAAACTATGGGGAGAAGAACAAGCGGAGAACTGAACTAATGATGGAACTAAAGAAAATATTTGAAGAGCTCAATATCAGATACAATCTTCTTCCTCAGGCAGTTCATCTCAGCCATGTTGAATCAGATACGAGCGTACTTAAGAAGTGATTCCTGCTCTTTGATGTGCTTTTATTTATGTGTGACAGACTGACAGGCGACAGCCATGTTGATACACATTGTAGGTAGTTTTGGTTTTAGGATAGTTGAGTGAAAAATATCTAGCGGTGATGTTTTAGTAGAAGTTCAAGGTCATCGTTGCTTTTTAACAATATTTAGATATGTATGAATTTTGGAATCTACCTTGTACTTAATGGCTAAGGTGACATGGCATCCATTTATCTTTAATAATTACCATTAATTTTGTAGTTTCTTTTATTATTTTATTTAACATCCTCCGAGGAAAATGCATTTGAACGAGCTGTATTTTTGTACAAGGCAAACCCAATCTTGACCACTTGTGTGTGAATGCTTAATACTGTAATGAAGCAAAACATGAATGGAGGAAGAATGCCTCAAATTGAAGTTATTCATTCATACACAGGTCAAGTGAAGGTTGTCACGTATCAGGTGGATTTGAATCAAACGAGCAAGCCTAATATGAAGCTAACGCAAATTCCTAAAACCAGATTGATGATAACAATTTGTAATTTGTTGATTGGTTGCTTAGATTTAAGTTGTTAAGCTATCCAGCCCCATTCATCCTTCTTCTCTGTACAACAATTCCTCTCAACCTGTGCATTCAAACCATAAGCCACACCATGCCCATGAATGAATCTGGCATCTTCTTCCGTGTACACATGGGTCTCATTTTGCAGCCTAAAACATCAAAAATGTTTGTAGTGGTTAAGGTGCTGACATTGTTTTGACAATATTTGGAGTAGAGCAAATATACTTACGATTGTGAAACGGTCTTATTCATGGTGACAGATGAGTGGAACCAGCAGCCATTGAGATACAACAATTCCCCATCTATTCTTGCTTCGATTCTTCTGTCCATTTCCTCAGCCCCAATCATAAATGGTTTGTCCGATGCCTGTATTCAAATCATACAATTTCGTATCAAACATGAACGTGTAAAATCATATTTCTTATAAATAAAAAAGATCTCCATCTGCATACCAAAACCCATCCCCAAGTATCAGCAAAAGATGGAATATGAGCTGTGTATGCCGTCACATCTGCATTAAACAAGCAAAAGAAAATAAAAATACACATCTCGAGTTGAGTTAGTTAAACACATGATAATTGATCAAATCCTAGAAGGCTTGGATTAGAGTCTTACATTTGAAGACCTGTTTGATTGTATTGAATATGGAAGTGAATACCTCCTTGTGGGTGAAGATGCCTGCCGGTCCAGCCTGCAAAAGTAAAAGTAATTTTCTTTTTTTAATATCTAAATTACACGATCATTGAATCTGAATGTAGAATAATGTACCTGGGTAACGAAAATGCCATTGTCATTGAGCTTGGGTTTGAGGACTTTTTCATAAAAGGATTTAGTATAGAGTTGGTAGCAAGGCCCTCCTTCCACTGGGTCCGCCAAATCTCCCACAATTATATCATACTTTTCCTTTCTCTGCTCTAACTCTCCCCTTCAGCCCAAAAGTCATCTCACATTTAGTTATTTAATTTAATTTAGAATAAATACAAATACCAACATTGACTGTTTTTCAGAAAGAAAGAAAAAAAATAGAGTACACTAACAACTCAGTTCTTAAAATATGACTGAGTTGACAATGAAGTTTCTAAAATATTGAAGTAAATAGTTTAACTCTTGAATTGTTGGCCAAAAAAAAAAAATAGTTTAACTCTTGAAAGAAGTTATCAACTCAATGATCTTTTAGAAACTAAGTTGTTAGTATACTCAAAATATATATATAAAAAGAAAGCAAGAAGAGAGAGATTAATTACTTCGCATCATTGATAACAAGGTCAAGCTTGTTATGAGAAAAGGCTTCCTTATTTACAGTCAAGTATTTACGGCAGAAATCCACTACTTGCTGCAAAAGTTTTTAAAGAGAAGAGAAGTGAATTATTTGTTAAATTAATAAAAATGGTGAGAATCCGTAAATTGAAATGGGAAAAAAATGAACCTGGTCGATATCACACATCACCACTTTTTCCATTGACTTATGCTTCAAAGCCTCTCTAGCAGCAGAACCTTCACCTCCTCCCATAATAAATACGGTTTTGGGGCTGCCGTTATACACATAACAATAACTGAATAACTTAACATATATATATAGAAATACTTGTTCTTATAGGAATGGCTCTTCCCAGTTCACACTATAAAGTATAAATTATATAAAGAATAGAGGGATTTACTTGGGGTGACATAAGAGGGCGGGATGAATCAAGCATTCGTGATATATAAATTCATCTGATTCAGCACTCTGCATCTTTCCATCGATCACCAACGCCTATACATATATATAAACCCAAAACAAACATAAAATTAATTTAATTAAACCAAGAATGTGAAGAAACTTATTTTCCATGTTTATTTGCTTTGTCAGAAGGCTAATTGGAAACCTTGCCAAAATGCTTGGTATCTAGCAGAGCAATCTCCTGGTAGTCGCTGATCCCTTTATGGAGCACACTGTCGAAAATGAAATGAATGAATGAATGAATGTGCATGAAACTTAGAGAATCTATCTAAACCGATAATATAAATGAGTTAGAGGAAGCAGTGAATGAATAGGTAGAAGAAGGAAGAAACCTATTGAGTGCAAAAGACCATTTGAGATGGTGGTCGATGACTTCCTCATACCATTGATGATTGTGATTTTGGTGAGTGGTGTCATGGCTAAACTTAGAGAATCCATTGTTCAAGTACAACATATCTGGAGCCTCACCCATGTTATTTTGAATTGAATCACACAAACACACTGAATATATCTACTTATTATTATTAATTACAAAACACCAAATATATATATTTAATGGATGGATTCTTCCTGTGCTATGCTGATACCAGATTGCGGGGTGCCACAACTAGAATTCCACACCCTATTTATAGCTACTACTCCACGGCCACGCTCTATTTTTTTTTTCTTTATTCATTTCTTTTTAAAATTAACAGAGGAAACAGAATAATCTAAGCCAGGTATCCTGATTGTCGGATTCTCTCTAAACATTAATTATTCCTGTCATATTAATACATAGGTACAATATATTAATTCATAATCAATAAATAATATTTTTAATTTGACCATTGTCTTTGGAGTAGTGTTTATCTGAATATGAATGGTTGTTAAACTAGAATTGGGATACATTAAAAAT
>QANZ01010152.1:0-34264 GCA_003254925.1 Chamaecrista fasciculata
TCAACTGCATTCCAAACACATATTCTGCAATCTGCAATTTTTTTTAAAAAAAGGAAAGTAAATAAATGCAAAACTTTTTACCACCATCACCTAGATTGTAGATTAATAAACTTACCTTAGATGCAATTTTTATGGCTTTGCTATTATGTGCTCTAATCACAACATAACAAATGGCTTTTTTTTACATCTTAACATATGTCATGTTCTGTTAGACTTCACAAATGTTCCCCAGAAGAGGCAAATGCCAAGGAATGAAAAAGACAACAAAGTTCCATGTAAACTTAATTAAAGAAACTCACATGGGATCTACGAGATCTAGGAACCCAAATAATAGCGCTTCCATCTCGAGAGCAGGTAACTATGTTATCATGGCAAAACCTAAAAATATGATGCATGACACCAGAACAGTTCCATTTGCATTATATGCACAACAAAGTATTTGAGAGCTTTGTTGACCATTACTAGAAGAAGGTAAATTAGTCGGTAGACCATTGCTCTTCCCTGCAATAACTTTACAATTTTTCTCACGATTCTATAAGCAATCAAGAATAACCAAGAACACCAAAAGCACTTATGGAAGTCAACAGGTGAGACTAATGATCTGGAATGTTTAAGTGAGAGACCATTGACTCGCAATTGTACATCTGAACTTGCAATCAGCAGAAAGATGACAATGAAATTCCAATTTGGTTAGAAATCCCAAATTCCAGGATTTGGTTTGAGTCAGATATGAAAATTACAGAAGTACTTAAAGATAACACTCAGACCATATCCAGATCTTGGCCTGACCTGTTGACAGAATGATAGCACTAGAAACAAAGATCTGACCAGTTACAGTATCTGAAGGCAGAGGAAGGTATATTCGTTGATTACACTGTGAATATCTTGCATCCCATATTCGATTAAAAGCTGCTGAAATGCTGCGGCTTGCCCAAGATGTTCTTTGATCCTTTGATCAATTAGACTTTGGGTTTGTTGCTCCTCAAACTGCAGGTAGTAAGCCCTCACGTTTGCCTGACATTAATATCGGGAAAAAATGAGCAGATGAATATGTATATATCAATACATCCTTATTATACTGACCACTTAAAATAAGAAAAGTACATTTTACCTTGTGTTTGTAACCTGCATAATTAAAAGAAAATTCAGGAAACAATGAATTGAATGAAAGAATAATTAATTCCTACCTCCACCTTACCACTTCCATGCCAAACAATAAAACACAGTTTCAGGAAAAAGGACCAGTTGATACAATGCTCCGTGATCCAAACAATAATACACAGTTTCAGGAAGGATAAAGCCATGCACTCAACATTAAACACCACAACAAATGTGTCAACGAAACTACAGTCATTACAAACCATTTAGTTCGAAGCCGGAATCACGAAACTAGAAGAAAAATAATAAAACTGCACTCACTACAAACCATATATCCAAAGTTTTAAGGTTACAACACAACCATAAATGAAATCAAGCAGATGGGAACGTGTCATCGTCGTGGAAACGGGGAAACTGGGCTGAATGCGCCCTGTGCATGTCTTCCACCTCCCCCTCCAACCATTTCAGAAGTTTATCCTTAGGAACATGTTCTTGTGCTAGGAACATTGACTTAAGCTCCGGCGTCCTCAGCACCTTAGTGCAATCATTGTAAAAACGACTCCCAACATCAATCCCTGGGAGCTCAAAAAGCAGCTGGAACACTCGTTGGTCACGCTCAAGAGCAGGCCAATCAGACCGGCCGCCTGTAGCTGATTGGGAGGTAGCTCCTTGTGTGAGGGTTTCAGACAAGCTGACATATTTACTGATGGATTCACTCATATCAAAAATTCCATCTGCTAGTCGTCTCTTTGGGTGATGGCCAGACCCACCCCGTCCCTTTCGTTTCTCCCCGCTTTGCCTAGTCCGAGGTTGTGGAAACGCACGGACTGCTGGTTCAGATTGTGCCGGGGCTGGTTCCGGGTCCACCGTTGGTCCACGGGCCTCATCATTGTTGGATTGGTGGTCTGTCACACCAGCACTCTCTGGCCGGTAGACATTGTCTGGGTTATCATTGTTGGGCAACTCATTTTCAGCCTCGTCTTCGACTGCGGGATACAGGTGAGCTTCGGGGGTTTGTAAATGAATACCAGTGGCAACCACATCGCCAAACAACTGTTCCAGCAACTCTTCGTGTTCGAGGGGTTTCTTCATAAACTTCTTCATCTTCGGTTTTCCCTGCACATTCAACATGGATCAATGCTTGTCAACCAAAGTATCAATCACTTGACAATGCCAAAGGCCGAAAGCGTAGTACCTGAATCCTATCATTCCACCATTGTTTTGGCGCTTGTATCATGCCTCCTGCATAACCAAGACCAGTTGCAGCAAACTTTAGTTCTTTCCAAAGACGGAAATCCATCTTCAGCGCATCCCATTTACTCCGGATTTGTGCGTGCGTCAATTTTTCAGGGTGGATCTTCTCGTGGATCCTCCTCGTCACATTGGCCTTCCCGGGCTCCGTAAAATAACCTCCGACCAGATTTCCTACGTGTTTTTCATCGACGCAAATTTCAAGGAACATTTCAACCCAGTGAGCGGGCCACACAAATCTGTCTTGGCCTGCCATACTGCAACATTCAAACATAAATCTTTGCTCAATGACAAAGCTAAACAACACTGCAAAATCCAAAAGAAAACAACAATCTTTTTGGGACACACAGGAACCGCAACAAACCATTTTCTAATCTGACCAAAAACTTAATGAGCCTTAATACAACAATTTAACTTATATAATAGTATCACGATAACAAGTTATTTATTGAAGTAATAGCAATCAGAAAACGCAAATTCAAGTCTTTTATTAAAAAAGTCAATACTTCTTTTGTATTTATGAAAAAAAATATATATGGGTCTCAGCTGGGCGCCTAACTTTTCATGTCCTTTGTCTTCGAGATTTTTTGAGGAAAAAAAAAATTCTTTTTTACCATCATCATTCATACTTTGGTCATATTCTATTGACTACTGAAGAGTGAAGCCTGTGGTGACGGAAAGATACAATACATCCTGCAAAGAGAAATAGAAATCTACGAATCTGTGCAGTTTTCTTTTAAAATGGTACTTACAAAAGGTCTATAATTCTCCTAGTAAACATAAAACATTCAACATTCAACATAAAACATTCAATCTTGGTACAGCTTATCAATATACGGCAATCACTATTTCATATCAGATTCAGAATCTCAGCTTACAAGTATACTAGTTATTTTGAAGGAAAAGGAACATGTATAAGTATAATATTACCTTCGACACTGCGACTTCCACACACCGGTGTTGATTTCCACGAACCTCTGGAATGAAACGCGCGACACCGATTGGACACACTGCGATTTCAAAGACCGGGTGTTAATTTATGAAGTAGATATCAAAAATCAAAGACAGAATAACACTTACCGCAGCGCATGACGACCGATCTTCGACTTCGGTGGCTTCCGACGGGGGCGATCTGAGCGCTACTTCGACTGCTACTGTGCGACGACGAGCAGCGGCTAGGGCAGAGGGCGAAGGGTCAAGCGTATGTGTGAAGGGTGATGATAGCGTATAGATATGTTATGGATAGAAGACACGCCTACATATATGTGGTTAATAGAAGGTGACACGCGTAGGGCTGCCTAACGGTCTTATTTTGAACTTTGGGGGTTTTTTTGTAATTCATTGGGTGGTTGGAATTTTTTTTTAGTCCTGTTGGTTTGTAATGAAGAAGTTTCCATGTGTTTGTTATTTTTCTGGTTCGAATCATGGGTAGAAAAAAAATTGCAATGTTGATTTGTTGGGAAAATACAAAGTTATGGACCAAATTGTATATTTAAAATAATTTCCATATTACTTGCATTCTAGTCCCCAAGTTATCATATACACATATCAGGGATCGTTTCATTGGACCTATACAAATTTATAGACCAAATTGTATTCATTGGATCAATACAAAGTTATGGACCAAATTGTACGTTTACAATAATTTTCCTGTTATTTGCATTCTGGTCCCCAAAATATTATTTGTTTATTTTTTTGTTGTTAAATTTCATAAATAGGCCCCATTATTCATGGCTGGGATTTTCTACGAGCCTTGAGTTATCATTTACACATGTTAGGAATTGATCCATAGGCCTGCTATAAATTTATGGACCAAATTGCAATATAAAAAGAATTTTAATGTTATTTTCATTTTGACGGTACAAGCTTTGTTCGAGCCCTGAGTACAGATATTAGGGACCGATTCTTGGAACAGATACAATGTTATGGACCAAATTTTATGTTTACAATACTTTTCATGTTATTTGCATTCTAGTCCCCAAAATATTACTTATTATTTTCTTTATATTCAAATTCATAAATGTGCCCCATTATTCATGGCTGGGATTTTCTACGAGCTTTGAATTATCACTCACACATGATAGGGATTGATTAATTGGCCGGATACAAATTTATGGACCAAATTGCATTCTCAAAAGAATTTTAATGTTATTTTCATTTTGCCCCATAATCTCATCCAATAGGATGGACCAAAATCCATCATCCTATAGGATTGAGATATCACGCTTTCCAAGAGCATCTCATCCAAATATCATCCCAGTCAAACCCCAGTCAAACCCCACCCAAACACTTATCATCTCATCTCAATCTCAATCTCAACATCATTATTTCATACCATTTCTACCCCTATACAAATTAAAAAAATTCATAATCATATTTCAACCAACCAGAATCATTACATACCCTTTTATATAATTTCACACCCTATTATACATCATTTTCTCTCAAACCATCCAAACACTTCATCTCATCCTAATTTCAACATCATCTCATCTCATCTCATAGGTTGAGATTGGATTGAGATTGGATTGAACTTACAAGTTCCCAAACAGGCCCTTAGATCTTTTATGTGAGTCTTCTAGCATAAGCTTTGACCTTTGAGTGTTACTTTTTACAGCCGTATCCCACTCCCATTTACCAAAGCATTCTCACAAATGACCAAATCTCAATATGAACGTCATTTACCCTCATCTCTTCATCTCTCACAACACAAGTCACACTCACAAATTCACAATCTCATCTCTTCGTCTCTCACACTCAAAGTTATAATCTTCTCTCTTCGTCTCTCAAAGTGAATCAATGTCTCACACTCTCTCATCGTCGACGAAGAGTAGCATCGGCTGCTAGAGGTTGTTCCCGTACAACATCGTTGGATCTTTGACGGTGAAGAACTGAAGATCTCGATTCCCACAAGTTTTTTCGATTCTGTTCCACCTCACTCCTTCTCTCCATTTTCTCAACACATCTCTCGCATAAAATTTCTACTCAGAAATCTGAACTATATTGTGTTTTTTTGCTTCTTGTTGGATGTCTAAAAAATCCAGAGTAGATCACACAGTTATGTTTATTTTTGATGTACTAGTCTATTAGATCATGGAATAAACACTGCACAATATTCTATATTTAATGGATATGTATGTTTATTATATGAGAGCATTATGTTATATATTACTGTTCGGTTCATGAATATATGATGAAAAATTGAAGATGTGCAGACTGCAGAGGGTGAGAGAGCGATTATTTATCTAATTTTTTTGTTTTTTATAATAAAATGATTTATTTTGTTTATTTAAAAAAAATAATTTAATCCGTCCGAACCCGCTCGAACCCGACCGCAACCCGAAATTATCGGGTTGTATGGGTTGACGGGCGGGTTAGGGTTTAAAAAGTCAACTCGCTATTTATTGTATCAATCCACTCACCCACCCGAACTCGACCATTGCACACCCCTACTAGTATCCTCTCTTTTACTCATCTCAATCTCAAAGGTATATAATGACATGTCATTAAAGAAAGTCCAAGTGTCAATTCTTTTTACAACAAAATGCCATCCAATACTAACAGCGTTATGCTTTGGACCAACTATGCGAAAACTATGAAATAAAGCGAATCAGTTTGAAATGACAAAAGCACTTTTCTGGCCCCCAAATTATACACCAATTATCAATTTTGTCTTTAATTTTTTTTGACAACCAATTTCTTCCCTAATGTTTTAAATTTTAGTCAATTTTATTTTTTACTCTTACTTTAGCCAAATATTAATGACAAAATCTATTTGGCTAATGACATGTAATGTAAAATTGATAAAAAAAAGAAACTCAAATCCTAATTCAAATTGAAAAATAAAATGAAGTCTATCGTTAATTTGTTGAAGAAAGTTAGACAAAGAATAAAATTAACAAAAACGTGAAATATTGGGGACGAAATTGACCGCAAAAAAATATTAAAGACGAAATTGACAGTTAATATAAAGTTTGGAGACTAAAAAAGTACTTTTGCATTTTGAAATTAAAAGAAGTTGTAGGATTGAAATATAACTTATACATAAAGGACTAAAATGATATTTGAATCTCTATAATTTTGATCAATCATATTCTACGTAATCATAAAAAAAATGACTAGTAAAGTATGATTATGTTGACAAAACGCCGATAAATCACAAATTATTAAAGCCTTCAGATTTTTTATTATATTAAAACACATACAGGCACACTTTTATATATATATATATATATATACTATATTATATGTCTAATATGCCTTCTGATAATCGGTATTTTAAACTATAGTATAAAATAAATTATTTTAAATATATTACATAAAATAAAAAATATATATACAAAAAATTGCAACCCACGTTCGTTCATTCAATCAATTCATTAAATTAATATATATATATATAATAAAAAAAACCCACATCAATATACCCCCATTTTCATATACCCACCCCATGTCCATATTCATCCCATGTTTACTATCCTTACAAAATTTGGAAACCATGTTCAAATGTTTTTAGCAATATTTACATTGGTATAGTTAAAATTTTTCAAAGTTCCATTCAAAATAAAAATATTTGTATATCCAGTATAATAAAATTCAAGCACATATATATTTCAGTGCCCGTTAGAGTACGAAAACCCATGGTATATATATGCCTTGGAATAACTTTTCAAACGCTTTAAATTTTTTTTAAAAAAATGAAATTGTCATATACCACCGCCTGAGAGGACAATTCAACAATCATTTCTAAAATAAAAGGCAGCTAAAGAGATAATCTCAACCTTTTTATAAGAAGAAATTACTTTTTGTTGTATGTAACGTATAAAATTATTGAAAGGTTTAAGACTTTATTTAACTATAATATTCGTATTTGCATCAAATACGAAGCAATGTGCCACGAACCGTATGCTAAAGATAAAACTTAGATTAATGAGTTGTTAGACGGCAAATATATATGGCTAATTGCAAAGTTATAAGAATCTAAAGTTTGTCCTCCAAAAATAAAGAATCTAAAATTTTAAAATACTTGCAACAATAAAATATTAGTAAATTTTTAATGTTGATTTCTATTACCCTATTATATATATTTAAAGAAAGCTTTAAATTTGGAAAAGTGTATGTGATACGATTAGACGCCAACAAGAAACTGATGTGGCAGAATCAATTGAGGTGGAAGGCGAGCATGGGAAGGTTGCTACACTGGATGCTGAGTCAATTAATGAAGGTGCCACAATGGAAGCTGAGTTAGGCAAGAGAGATGCAATTCGTGTGGGGAAATGAAGTTGCAAATTGGTTATGCCAGCACATGGAAGCTGTTATTTGCTACTTGCTTTCTGCTATTTGGGTTAATAATAAATTAATAATCATAAACGCACCAAAATAAGGTTACACCAAAATAATTATTCAAAAATAAATGGCCAAATATCTATAATTAATTATCATAAACGCACAACAAAACATCTTCAAGACCAGAATTGTTGAACATATAATTAAATTGCAATCCAAAAAAATCATGAAAAACATACATAATTCATAACCATGAATTCAAGCAGTTTAATAAAGGAAGAAGAAAACAAAGAAGAAGGTTATACTTGACTCAGGTTTTGGAACCTATGGGCTATGGCTTACGTACCCTGATTAGGAATCAAAGTCCAAGTAATTTGGAGAACAATTATAGTTGGAGGGAGGTTAGAGGACTTACCTGGAATCCTTGCTTTACGGCTAAAAAACCATGAGAGTTAGGGTATTTAAATAATAATTAATAAATAAATACCTGAAAGAAGGAAAGAGCAAGTGTAACTTGATAACAAGTGTACCTGCAAGGTTTAAATATTCTTTGGAGAATATTCCTTCAAGAAACCATAATTATTTAAAATTATAATTTATTATTTTTATGATTTTTATGAGATTAAAGGGGCAATCAAATAATCCCATACTTTGATATGATGAATTAAACTAAAATAATAGTCTAATTTTTATCATAAAATATTTGAGTTATGAACTCTATAATATTTCATGAGTTTAAAAAAAAAAAATTATCTTGACCTAATTTTATGAGTATCAAGATAAAGTGGTAATCTTCTAATTATTTGTTTAAGGTCAAAGTGCACTTTTAGTCCCATAACTTTTGCTCAGGTTTCAATTTGGTCCCATAACTTTTTTTGTTGCACTTTTGGTCCCATATCTTTGCCAAAAGTTTTAAATTTGGTCCTGTATCACTTTTGGTCTCATATCTTTTGGTCAGGTTACAGAATTGGTCCCATATTTTTGTAAAACATTTCATCGTTAGTCTCACCAGATCCAAATGTATGAGACCAGTTCTGCATCTAACCCAAAGATATGGGACCAATTATGCAATCTAACCAAAATATATGAGATCAATTCTACAACCTGACCAAAAGATATGGGGCAAAAAGTGTAACATGAGACCAAATCTACAACTTGAGCAAAAGATATGGGACCAAAAGTGCAACAAAAAAGTGATGAGACCATGGGACAAAAAAATTGATACCTTAGCAAAAGTTATGGGACGAAAATTACACTTTAACCTTTATTTAATAAACATTAGAAAGAAAACAATATGCACAAATTACATATGAATATACATATATAAAATAATATAATTATAATATATATATATATATATATATAAGTATGATCTCACTTCTCAGTAACACACATATATATTATATCACGCACAGTGAACGCAGGAAGAAGTGCATCAAAATTCTTTTTGCCAAAATCACGAATTGACTCCCAAATAGTTTATAAACTTGCAAATAGGTCATTGGACACGAAATATCTAGGGACTATAGTGAAACTTTATAAAAATATATTGGGGTCAAAGTGTAATTACAGGAAAATATGAAAAAGCGGGAGAAATTACAAAAAGGTCAAGAATCTGGAAAAGAGATTCATTTTAGTCCCTATCGAGTCCTAAAATCATGATCTTAACCGAATTCTTGACTTCCAGAATGCCCTTGGAGAATTGCTCCATTGTTTCTTCATGCAGGTCTGAAGAACTAACCCATAAGTAGGGATGACAATTTTGGCAGGTGTCTAGGACAACCATCCGAATCCACCGGTAAAATTATATGATATTCGTCGTATACCGGACAATGGATACAGTACGAGTAATGAAAAATAAAAAAATTATCGGATATCGGGTGGATACGGATATTACCTCAATTATCCGGTATCCGTCCAAAATGAAGAGAAAAAAGAAAGAAAGTTGATGATGATGGAAAAATTAAATAGAGAAGATAGAAAGTTGGCTGAAATTACGGACTCACCTCACAAAGTTTCTCTCTAAAAAATCATACTTTTTCTCTCTCTAAAAATTGAAGTTTCATGTTCTAATGATCTGAATTTTTCCTCTTCAGAAAATTCTCCTTTTTCAAAAAAATGTTTCTTCTATTTATAGAGATGAAATCAAGAATTTTGAGATGATTTGAACCAAATCAAGAATTTATTGTGATGAAAATTGATCTTCAAGTAATTTCCTTTTCTCTTGCAAAACGTGTTTCATGGCCACGTAATTCCCTTTTCCTCTTCATGCATACTTAATGGCCAAGGAAGAGATGATGAATTAATCATTCTAAATCTTCCTGAAGTGAAATTGATGCTAAGCATTATTAATAAATGATTTTGGCCCCAATGGTTAAGGTTTTAGACGTGAATTGAGAAGGAGTGGGTTCAAAAGGTTTTAGACGTGAATTGAGAGGGAGTGGGTTCAAACCATGCAAAGAACACTTTGTCATTTTCTCCCCTTTCTCCCATTTCCTTTTTTTTCTTCTTTTTCCTTATTTTTCATCTTTTGTTTATTTTATTTATTACTAGATGAAACCCTCTTTTTTATTAAGCTTTTTCTATTGGGATTTTTGTTTATTTAAAATTAAGACTTTGAAAACTCAAAATTCTTACTTTATTTTTAAATGCCCAAAAGGTTTATTTATTTACAAAAGTGGTCAAAAGCTTTTATTTATTTACAAAAAAAGGCTCAAACAAAATGAGGTGTTCCCAACACTAAAATTGTGAATGATGATTGTGTTATTATATGCTTGTATATGGATGATATGTTGATCTTTGGTACAAGTATGAGTGAAACAAAAGCTTTCTATGCCTCTAATTTTGGTATGAAAGACATGGGTGAAGCGAAAGTGATTTTGGGTGTTAAAATCATAAGGAATGAAAGTGGTATCTTACTTTCTCAAGAATATTATGTTGAGAAGATTATGAGAAAGTTTGATCAATTTGATAAATCTCCTTTAAGTACCCCTTATGATAATAGTGTTCAATTAAAGAAACATAAAGGCCTTTACCAAAAAAAAAAAAAGAAACATAAAAGGCGATCCTGTGGCACAATCTAAATTTGCACAGATTATCGGGAGTCTGTTGCACTTGATGAACTATATCAAGCATGACATAGCTTTTGTTGTGTGTAGATCAAAGAAGATACACTCATTGTCCAAACAATGAACATTGGGAGGCCTTGGTAAGATTATTGAGAGATTTGAGAGGTACCATGAACTATGGTATACTGTATTGTGGATTTCCCGTTGTATTAGAAGAATAGTGATGCTAACTGGATTTCATATTCAAATGAGACATAATCCACTAGTGACTATGTGTTATATTTGATGGTGGGGCTGTCACATGGAAGTCAGCTAAACAAAATATTATATCTAGGTCCTCAAGGGACTTTGAGTTTGTTGCTATGGAGTTAGCTAGTACTATGGCTGAGTGGTTGAAAACCTTCTTAGCAAATATCTTATTAGGTGACAAGCCAAAACCATCAATATCGTTACATCGTGATAGCCAAACTGTGATAGCTATGGCTAATAATAAAACATTCAATGGTAAAAGTAGACATATTCGATTCAGACATAATATTGTGAGGCAATATCTAAAAGATGATGTAATCTCAATTGATTTTGTAAGATCAAATGTGAATCTCGCGGATCTGTTAACGAAGCCTCTTGGGAGGAAACAAATTATTGACACATCGAGGAGAATGGGACTAATGCCAATTTAAAATTAACAGTGATAACAATCCTAATCTTTGTGATTGGTGATCCCATGAAGAAGGTTCAATGGGTAAGAACAAGTCGTTTGTTAGTTCTGCTAGCACTAAAGTTGTTATATCTTAAGCCTATGGTGTGAGAAAGTGCTAGACTGTATTAAATGTAGGTATATTTTATGAAATCACCTCTACGAATGTGGATTGAGGCCGCTCCTATGCGATTATGCCAAAATATATCTTTAGAGCATTTGTTATGAACCAGGCATGCGCATGATTGAAATTACATGCAAAAACGCCATTAATAGCATAAATGTGGGGGTATAATCTGACCCATAATACCCCTGTTACACACCAAGAGTTGTTGGTTCATAGAAGCAGGCTTCACTAACATCTTTGTGTATCAAGAATTATTGGTCTAGGCCGAGTTCAAGTCATTGATGACTGATGCGGGCACCCGTCGTAAGGTGCCCAACGAATCAAATTAATAATACTTGAGCCTCGCAAGTATTACTATATTTATTAGAATATAGTATAGATGCTAACCCAAGGTCGAGTCTCTCGCGGAACTTCGCGGTTAAAGATAACTATTATTTATACGAATGTCTTATGAACTTAGGTGAGGCTATTAAGAGGGATATAAGAACAATTATATAAAAGGTAAACAAGCAACAATACAAAGATATCCTAGAGAATAATCATGAATTCCACCATCCTAGTTCATAAAGATAAGGGATTGAAGTGTCACTTTAATTATGCAAAGAACCATATTCAAAGGTATTAACCCGAAACTTCGAATATAATAGACTAAGAACAATGGCGAAAGATATAGACTTAGGATAGATCACTCAACCAAACTAGGTTATGAGCAACTTGTCAAGGCTCGTCAAGGCAATCTATATTATTGAACAATGAACAAATATAAACAATCCTAATAATCATACTTTCTAAGATAGAGAGAACACTCTTCGTAAACCAACCATGTAAACATGTTCAAAGAGCAAACTTTATTAATTGTAAAAGGGATAGACTCCAGGAATATCAAGTTTCATCCTTAATAAAGTACTGATCTATCAATCCAAACGTATAATTGTACCTAGATCTAAGAACAATTAACAAATAAACATAATTAAACTACAACTCCCTAGATTATGAAGAACTCCGGCTTCCTTCATGATACTCCTCTAGGATGAAGAACGTTTAGGCTCTCATCATGGAGACCTATTGACAGCTACTCTACTCTATTCTATTCTGCCTCCAGTTAAGGTGTTGGGGCGTTTTTTGATGTTCTGAGTGTGGAATGTCGAGCTCTATTTATAGTCCTGAATAGTATGCTTGGTCCGCAAGTCAAAGAAACGATTTGCGCTTGGGCCGTTGCTTGCGCCGGCGGCCCACACGGAAGCACACCGAAATATCTGCGATATTTCGATTATATCTTCGTATCTTGAATCTTAGCCGTCCATATTATATATTAAAGTCGCGAAGTCATTTGAGTCGCGAGATTTCTCACTTGGGCCGTTTGGCTCAAGTGATGGCTCAACATAATATTGCGTTGAGGATTACTTGCTGACATCATATTCCTCTCAGATACTTGCGCCGCAGGAATTCCTATTTTGGGTTGGTGGCCCATCCAACGGCACAAGATCATCTTGTGCTTTTTGATATCTTCTTGTTGATTCTAGATGATTCCCCTTGGTTAAACCCTGTTTGGATATCTGAAACACTAAAAACCCATTAAATAGCACTTATTTACAAAATACAATAAATAAACGCTAATTAACCTATTTTATCCACTTTATTATGTCATACCTTGGTGCAGCCCTTAGCATATTAATTGGTTTAATTACTATATATTATTATTATAAACATATGAAAAAAAAGGTCAAATAACATGTTCATATTTGGGCTGATCAATGACACTAGATTTAATGATTATATTCGTGTGTAAAATTTAGTGAAAGAAATGGAGATTTATTTGACATATGTGGTGGATTGTTAGGAATATTGTATATTATAATATTTGAGTGTGTCAAATATATCACTTTGCTTAATTTTGAGAAGAGCCAATATTTATATATATCATTATTATTTTTTGATATTTATTGTTTCTCTTAAACTCCCATTTTATTATATTTTAAAATCAAAGTTGTTACATATCAGGAAATAATGATGGTTTATGGTGTTTAAACTCTTCTTTATGAGTATTAAAACAATTTAATACATGATTAAATTGTTTTAATCACTCTTTAATCAGCCCAATGGCTAGTTTACTGGCTCATATATATTTTTGGGGTGTGATAGGCTCAGGGACTAATTAGTATCAACTTACTGAATCACTATCTACTGTTGTTTTGTGACCTTGTTGAAACAATAAGAAAAGTTCGTTTAATCCTGAGAAATGCCGCTTCCTAATTTTCTGAGGGATTGCAGAGTAACTCTTAAAGATATCGTCCTAGTGATGCGAGTCAAACTAATTTATGTCTTACATTTTTATACATATCCTCATCAGTTCTTTGTTTAATTTGGACATTTGACAGTTTGATACTTGTTATATATATATGAATGGTGAATTGTAATATGAATTATGTGTGTAATTGCAAACATACAAATACTCGCGAACCCTAATCCTTAACTCGGAAATTTCTTCGAACCCTAATCCATTCTCGCCATTTTCTCTCATTCTCGCAAACTCTAATCGCGTCGCATCGTCGTTCGTGTTGCTTTACATAGCTTATGAATCATGTCATCGTTCATGTTGCTCGGTTCTCAATTCTTCGTTTGCTCGGTTTGAGTTCATTGTCGCTCATTGTCTTCGTGTTCATGGTCTATTTGCTCACGAATAGGATTGCGTTATAGAGGTAAGATGTTGTTGTTTTTTATTTATTCTGAGTTGATTTGTTCATGAGGGTATTGCTCGGTTTGCTCCGTTTCCCCCATGCGTTTATTTTGAGTTTTTTAGGAAAATGTGTTGTTGATGTTGATTTATTTATATTTTGGATATTGTTGTGCGATTTGTAGAGTTCTTGAGGCTGAGGGAATATGTCATATGTGTATATTTTAGAATGGGTGAAATTTCTATACAGGGTATGATTTGGAATAAATGTCTATCATATGGTCCCATGTGTCTTTTGTCATATGTGTATGTTTTGAAATAAACTAATATGGCTATTTTGTACCATATGGTTGTTGGGGAATTATGGAGGCGGCGCAGCGGAATAAACGGTAAATTAAAATTTTTGGCCACTCTATAATTCCCTTCCAGGATCCACTAACTATATTTATACTAGTATAGGAAGATGTATACCTAAATTTCAATCCGTGGCTTTGAGTCAGCGAATCTGAGAAGTCCATTGCAAGTGTTCTTCCTCTGCCAGTGATCCACACGAGCAGTTTGGCAAATGCCCAGGTGCTAGCCTCCTTCTCTTCTTCCCAAGAGAATACGGGAACTCAATCTACAGTTCTTGAATGATCAAGAACAATTCTTGATCCTCAAGAAAAGGTGGCGCAACTCACACACAAAAACCCTAAAATTACAAGGTGTAGGTCAAACTTTCTCTCTCTATGAAGAAAATCGACTTTCTCTCTCAAATTAGGGTTAGGCGAAATTTTTGACTCTCAAAAATGAACTAGGCGACTTTGCCTTGTGTATATGTATTTATATTTTTCTCATTCCTAAAATTAGGGAATTAATAATCTAATTAGTGAATCCCTAAAATCTTGAATAAATTAATTCCAATAATTAATATAATTTAGGGAATCCCTAAATCTTGATTTATAATATTACACTAATATTATAATTCAAAACTCAAGAGGCAATTCGAATTAGAGGTTCAAGATCAAATCTTGAAACCAAATCTTGATTGCTCAAACCCTATTGGTTGGAATGAGTCATAAGGAATTGATTTTATAATTAAAATATTACCTTAATATTTAAACCCTAAAATCGACTTGCATTATTTAAATTCAAAATGAAAGATCAAATCTTGCACTCCAAGCTTTAAAGAATTCACCACCCTCATGCATATATTTATAGGAATTTAATAATTAAAATAACAACCCTAACTCTTAGGTAGTTATAACCAACTTATTTATTCCCTAACAATATTGAATTAAAATATTACCCTGATATCTTTAATTCAAACTTTGAATCTTGAAAACAAAATCAAATCTTGAATTCAAATTCAAATCTTGATTTAATTAAAAAAAAATTTCCATTAATTAAATTAAGACCCTATGAGGCGCCACCCTCACTCCATTGTCCTCTAATATTAAAGAATTTAATAAATCAATAATCTCCTAACCTTTAGGAAGCTTATTTAATTTATTATTCCCTAATATTTTAAACAAGAATTTAATTGTAAATAGATTACTCAAATTAACTATTTAACAATTAATATATTTAAACTTGTCTAACAAATTTAAATATCATAAACGTAGATATTATTTAAGACAAGATTTCATGTCCTAAGACATTCAACTATGTCCTAAATTGAGTCACCAAAGTGACTCACGAATTAACCCTAATCCGTGTCCCATTACGGCATCTTGATCCTGCTCGTGTGTAACCCAACAGGCCTCACGTGAAGTTGGCAGCAAGTCATCTCTATGACTCACAAGTCGAGAGCGGACTCTAGCAAGCCATCACGACTACCCAAAACACGTGAGTTATCGTTTTAACAAAATCGATTTAACCTAAGTACCAACATGTCATAATCCCTATTGTCACACGATATTTTGGTCATGGATTAGGCACGGGAAAGTCATCCATAATCCAAACCATAACTTTCTCGATTCCTTGAGTTAGTCTCATTTCCCTGTGTGGCCACACATTCCTTGGACAGACTCATCGAGGGCGCCAGTTAAATATCTCTCATCTTTAATGAGGGACAACATTCCATCTTGGTCAACCACATTCCTCAGCACGACAAACAACTAAACTTGTACCTAGCCTGTATGGCTACCCTGCTACGGGCAACGTTGGACTAGGCCAAAGTTCAGTATCTACAACGCCGGAATAATCAAGACCTCAGGTCTAAGGGCATTGTGACAGGTGTACAGGAGAGGCTAGCTAATGACTAAACCCATGCAGGACTCTCCGGGTCGGTCCAGCAACTTGTAACCCTTTACTTATTGCACCATGACTCTCGTGAAGCATCTTTATGCGTGTATCTCCATACACCGAAGTCATGCTGGTCTTAGCTCATTCACATTCCCACATGAATAATCGACCAGGGACAGTTTTAGACTAATTATCACATAATTAATCAAGGACGCTATCATAGTAAACATGCTAATAATATGATAACAACATAATTTATCATCTATAAATTAATCAAAATAATATGTTCGAACAAACATATATATAAAAAATGATTGGCCCTAGGGCACAATCTCCATCAATGGTCCTATGTGTCTCTTGTCATATGTGTATGTTTTGGAATGGGTGAACTTTCTGTACAGGATATGTTTTGGAATAAATGAGTCTTGTCAATAAATGTGTATCATACGATCCCATGTGTAATTTGTCATATGTGTATGTTTTGGAATAAACTAATATGGCTATTATGTATTTTCTTTACGTACAGATGTCAAGGACACATTTTGATCTCACTATACAATATGGTGGAATACTATTGCTAAGTCCAAGCGCATATTATGAAGGTGGATATACAATAAATCGACCCAATTATGACAGGGACTACATATGTGTCTTTGGATTGGAGTCACTGTATAAAGAGCAAGGGAAAGAGAAGGGGTTAGATTTCGCTAATGGTTCACGTATGCTTGGGTTAGGTCCTAGTCAGAATCCAAGCGATGGGTTCTTTACATTGGAAAGTGATAAAAACGTGGATCATTGGGTTGAAGTTAATGAAGAATTTGGATATTCAGAGTTAGAGGTGTATGATGAAACTCCGACAGTGCCATCAGAGGACGAGTACAATGAAGGAGGAGAAGATGGGCCACAACATGATGAAGAAAAGATTGAGATACTAGATGATGATGAGGATGAGAACATAACTTTTCTGAATCAAACACTCGAGAGGGCCGAGGATGGAAACATCTTTGCTAAGGTTGATGGGTATGGAGATGCAGGTCATCAGAGTTTAAATATTACTGAGTCAACACCGATAGTCGTTGTCGTTGGTTTGGATGAAGATATTGAGGATGTTGACTTTAGAGAGTTTAATTAGCCCATTGCTAGAGAATAAATATGGAGCCCAGAAGCATCTGATGACGAGGAACACAAATTCAAGTTTCCTCAATTTAATAACGAGGTTGACATGGCCAATCCAAGGTTGGAAGTTGGTATGGAGTTCAGGAATGCTCAAGTTTTGAGAAAGGCCCTGACAGAGTATTGTGTTAAAGAAGGAATTCATTAGAACTAGCTGAGAAACAAGAACGAGAAGATGTCAGCTAACTGTAAGGGACAGAATTGTCCATGGAGAATATATGGCTCTATAAATCGAGAAACACATAACCTACAAATCAAGTCATTCAACCCAAAGTGTATATGTGGCAAAACATTTGATAATAGCCACGTCACTTCAACATACATTGCTAGTAAGTTTTCTGAGGATTTTGAAGATCATCGAGAATGGAAGGTTACAAATGTGAAGAACTCAATGAGGAGGAAAATTTCGGTTGACATCACGAATTAACAGGCTTATAGAGCCAAGAAAAAGGCACATGATTTCTTGGTGGATGTAGGCCAACTATTGGCTTAGATGCTTGCCACTTGAAGGGTAGATTCGGTGGACAGCTCATTACAACACTTGGAAGGGATGGGAATGACAACATGTTTCCAATAGCCTTTGAAGTGGTTGAGTAGGAGAGCAAAGAATCATGGACATGGTTCATGGAGTGCTTCAGTTTTGATATTGGAGATCCAAGTGAAATGGGGTTTGTCTTTGTGTCAAATAGACAAAAGGTAATTTTAATGTTATTTTTATCTTTCTTATTTTTGTATGGGTGTGTTTACAAAAGTTTTGTCAAAGATTTTATATAATTTTAATGTTATTTTTAGCTCTCTTATTTTAAAGTTTTCCATCTGATGACTTTACCAAATTTGACAATGCCTTGATTAACCGCCGCCATAGATGGATAACTCTGCAATTATTAGTTGGTGACATGATATCATCTTAGGCATTTGCTTGACATGTTTTTCTTTTCATTGGAGTTAAAGTGAATTGCTTGAACAGATGTGTATGTAACTGTAACAATATATGATTATTGAGGGAGGACAGTTGTGGTATTGTCTTCATATGTAAATGTTTTAAAACTTGGACCAGACTGCTTGGTAACTGTAGAGAGGAATGAGTCAGTTTTAGCCTTTCCACTATTTGACTGGTTGGATCAGTTTGGACTCGATTGTCCTAAAGAAAACCAGTGAAAGTCGAATGGGATTGATAATCTGAAGAAAAATGTAGGGAACTCTGGTTGAGTCATTGAAAACATTGGGAAAAAAATTGAAGTCTGGTTCAGGTTTTTCTTCAAATTATTTGGGTTGGACTTTAGATTACTTGAATCATTTAAAAAATGTTCTTTATTTGGTAATTTTTTTAGTGGGAGTTAAATAATATATTATATGTGCAAAATTATTGCTTAAAGTTGTATTCTTGTCTTGTTATATCTTATGTGAATGTGTATTATTTTCTTGAATTACTTTGATTTGCGAGTATATTTTATAGGGATAGTTACATTTGATCACAATCATTGACTTGTATTATCAAATAATGTAAAATATATTACTTTTAAAATAAATTAGTATTTTTTATAGTTATGAAGCATTTGGTTCGTTTATCGGGATATATTATAGGGATAGTTACATTTGATCACAAGTTAAGATTAAATAATTTGTAATATGGAACTCTAGTTTTATTAATTAATAGATAGATTTTAAAAGTAACATATGGAGCTCTAGATAATCTGTTCTCTCGTTAATATTTGCAATTGTTGTGTGTAGGAACTGGTGGACGTATCCGATGAGTTGTATCCCTCCGTCAAACATAGATTCTGCATGTGGCACATATACGCTAACTTCTTGGCCAAGCATAAGGGAAAGGAACTCTGTGATGCTATGTGGGCATGTGCTTTTGCAACAACGTAACACCTAGAGTTTTTAAAGCAAGAATGGAGACCATGGAGAAGCTCAGTGTGGATGCTCACGCTGACTTATTGAAGGTTGATCCCAAGATTTTCAGCACAAGGGCATTGTGCGACGATTTAACCAACAACATATGTGAGTCATTTAATAACTACATATCTGAGGCTAGGGAGAAGCCAATCATTTCTATGCTTGATTGGATTCGGCTGAAGTTGATGAATCAGTTTTTTGTTAAATGGCATGGGATGGCAAAATTTGGGGGTCCTTATTGACCAAACATTTTAAACAAATTAGAGAGGATCAAGATAGCTAGTAGAAATTGTTTTGCTAAGGTATCATGTAGGTTGATCTATCAGATAATGTTTGCTGATGGAGATCATGTGGTGAACTTGGTTGATAGGACTTGTACTTGTCAAATGTGGAGTTTTACAGGCATTCCTTGCAAGCATGCAATGATTGAAATCGAGTCCTTGTTTTGCTGCTCTGACATTTCAAAATTTGTGCAAAAAGTTTTCAATTTAGTCCCTGTTTCATAACATACAGGGTTTTCCTCCAGTCTGCAGTCATGAAATGCAGTTTTCAACCATCTATGTAGGAGAAAAAACAAAATAAAAAAGTTAAACTGTCTCATAAAGTTATATCTACCAATAAATCATATGCTTGATTCTTGATTTTGTTACAGTAGTTCATGTTTTTTGTATTATTTTATTTCTTAATTATGCGCAATGCATTGCTAAAATTGGGATATGTAAAATTTGGATTGAGTCTTTGTACAAATTTGCTGCTTACTTTGCTGTTGGAGTAACTTTTTATGTGTTCATTGGGAGCCTCTTGCAGCAGCAAGTCATTCAAGTCAATCAAGTCAGAGTCAATCTAACAGGGTATCTTGATTTCCAACTAATGAACAGCCTCCTGCATCACAAGAGATGTCCTAGTCCAGTTCAACCCCATTAACATCCACCAAGGCCAATGCTAGTGGGACTATATTGCAGTCAAGAGGCCGAGGCAAGGCTCAATTCAAGAAAGCTCCAGAGTTTGTACCAAGATCATCCCCAATTACAACAAGAAGTGTGGTATTAACATCATCTGGCCCTATTACTCGCAACAAGAGTCCACAAAAGAAGAAGATAAAATTTTAATGTCATCCTTATTATGTATCAAACTTTAATATGGATTTTGGATTAGTATGGTGCACAGGTTTTTGTAAAGTTTATGTAAAGATTTTGGATTAGTATGATGCACAAATTTTTAGATTAGTATGGTGGTCTTTGTAAAGTTTATGACTTTCAATGACAGTTTATGGATTAGTATGGATCTCATATGTAATGTTTATGACTCTGAATGAAAGTAGCCATCAATGAAATATCACAACAGCTTTATGAAATATTCTTTTTCTTGCTAAAATAATTGAATAATTCCAAGTTTATGCAGAATTTGGTTTCCAAAGTTCCAATAATGGTGGTAGAAGGAAATCATGAAATAAAACTACAAGCATTTAACAGGACATTTGTGGCTTACAGTTCTAGGTTTTCTATCCCTTCTGAAGAAAGTGGATCTTCATCCACCTTTTACTACTCTTTTAATGTTGTGGGAATCCATTTTATAATGCTTGGGGCTTACATTAATTGTTAGCATGGGACTAGTTATGATTATCGGTATTGTTATCAGTAAGCTACTAGACCATTCGATACAATATAATACAATGTTGATCTTCATCTAGATAATGTTTTTCACTTGCTTCCAATGCAAGATACATAATGAAAGATAGATAAAGTATTTTTGACTTGTTTTACTACAGGGTCTTTGTAGACTTTATGTGTATGAAAGATAACTAATGTAGTTACATATAAGTTAGTAAGTAATTATTATGATTTATGTAAATGGGTCAAACTACAGGGTCCTTTTGTGTAAACCACAAGCTCTTATTTGACATTTTTTAAACCACAGAGACTATTTCTGTAAATGGGTCAAACACAGGGTCCTTTTGTGTAATTTACCCTAATATATAAGATATTATTATGATTTATAGCACTTCATAAAATTATAGTATACCCTATTAAGATGGTAATTTCATTCTTTAAAATACCCAATATCTGTAGAAGAGTTCAATTGGTTGGAAAGAAATTTCTTTTTCAAAAAAGAAATCACCAAATAATTGGATTTCAAAAAACATTAAACATCTCAAGACCAGAGTTTTATATATACATATATATAGATTACAAACATATAAAAGAAATCTCATATATATTGTTTTGAACTAAATGGCTGGCTAAACACCCAAAAGACAAACAAATTAAACAACTACATACACATGAAGCAAAATAGCTTCCTACACACATGAAAGCTTTCAACACAAACGTCATCACATGATTACATACAACAGTGACCTTTCTCTCATTTGTATTCGTCTCTACATAAATTAACATCTCTTCATTTTTTTTACCAATCAAAGAAAGGAAACTCACTAGAAATCCAATAATCCAAATCATTTTCTGCTAGAAGTCTTTGATTATCAGTAAATGTTGTTGATGATGATGATGGTGATGAATTGTTCTTGTTGTCTTCAATTTTTTGTATCATGGAGTTCAAGTCATAATCTCCACTTGGGACCCACAAATCCAAATCATCTTCTTTATGTTGACAGTACTGATGATCATTAAATGATGATGACGATGATAAACATGATGAATATGTTGATGATGATGATGAGCTGATCATGTTGTTGTCTTCAATTTTTGGCATCTTGAGGTTGAATTCATCTCCAATAATTTGATCATTTTCAAAAGTACCGAAGAGAAAATCATTTAGAAGAGCAAAATCATACTCATACTCCATTTGAGAGGAATTGGGACTAAACATTGTATTTGTGTTATGACTATTCTCCAAATATTTGGCATCAAAGCTTGTGGGCAAAGGAACTTGTGGTGGTGTATATACAAAGTTGATTTGTTCAATATTTTTGGCTTCTGCACTTTGTTGAAAACTCTCAAGTGGGAGTGATGACTCGGGTTGTGCTTGTAATTTCTTTGACAAATAAGCGTGCCAATAGTTCTTGATTTCGCTATCTGTTCTTCCCGGAAGCTTTTTAGCTATCAAACTCCACCTGTAATAAATCAATTGTTAAGCATTTTATATTTGGGATAAAAAATTTTAGATGACCTTTGACAAACTTTTGTATTATCAAGTAATTAATTTCTCCTCATGCTCATTGCTTAAGTTGCTTAATATTATTACCTATTTCCATGAAGACCATGGAGTTTTATGATTATATCTTCTTCACTTTGTGTAATATTGCCTCTCTTTATGCCAGGTTTCAGATAATGCAAATATCTGTGTCTACAACTGCTTCCACATCTCTTCAAACCTAAAGATTATGATGAATGATAATTAAATTAATGAAGATATTAAAAAAAAGTATATATATATATATAATAAGAAAACAAAATCACAAATATATTGCTAAAGAACTCTCATTGAGACAATTACCTGTTCTTTGAGCAACCTTTTCCCATTGGCCTTCACCATAAAGAGAGACATAATCAAACAGAAGTTCATCTTCTTTTCTTGACCAAGTACCTTTTAATCCTTGTCTACCCACCTTTTCTTTCTCATTTTTCTGCCATATATTCAATTTAATGTATATTAGATTGAGCTCAAATCATTCACAACATCGACATTTTGATCAATATTATTAGAAAGAAATTAAAATCATCATGATGAGCCTTTTATATCCTTTTTTGAAGAACCATGATTAATTAATATTTGTGCATTGATGATCAAATGACCTACCAAAATCTTAGGCTTCTTCCCATCAAGATTGCGTTGATGATATAATTTTTTAGACAAATAAATCTTCCAATAGTTTTTAATTTCGATATCTGTTCTTCCTGGTAGTCTTTTAGCGATCAAAGCCCACCTGGTCAAAACATTATTTATATGTTATTACAAATAAATTCATTGATATGATATATATAAGCTAAAGTACAGGAGAGATCATCTTTTAGTTCAAATATCACCACTTATTTTATTGCTATTTTTGTGAGTTGGTAGAAAGATGAGGATGGCGAGACAGAGACGACGGTGATAATTAAATATGTAATATTTTATACTAAATAAAATAATATTACTTGTTTGATCACAATTAGAGACTCGTGAGTTTTGAATTAATTTCTTAATCTATTCAATGATTGGCCTAAATTATAAAACTCTAAACTTTTAAAATGTCACCACGTTTACATTCTAGTCCTTCCGGCCTTTTGAATATGTTCCAAAACACTAGCATTATTTCATAAAAGACAAAAATTAATTTAAATATATATATAGTAGTAAGAGGATGAAAAAGTTGCCATTATATCACAAGTCAACAATCAACAGTTTAGATAGTTACAACTGACAAGTGGTTTTTGTTTACATAAGATTTTTTTTTTAATTAGTGTCTTTAAATAATATTCTTATGTAAGCAGTGAAAAAAAAAAGATGACAATATGTACCTGTTACCCAATTCATGATGAAGTTTTATGATCAAATTCTGCTCATCTTCAGATATATCCCCTCTCTTTATATCGGGTTTTAAATAATTCAAATACCTATACCTACAACTTTTTGCACATCTCTTCAATCCTGCAAAAAAGAAAAAAAAGGATTAATAAAAAAGCTTTATGATCAAATTCTGCTGATCTTCAGATTATATTTATTGGTTAATGAAAAAAATAAACAAACAAAAACAAATGGAACCTGAAGATTTGGCAACCTCTGGCCAATTTCCTTCTCCATAAAGAGTGACATAATTGAAGAGAATTTCATCTTCTTCTTTAGACCATGTACCTTTATTGATTTCGTTCTTGCAGAATCGTCGTCTTCCCATATTAATCCTAGCTATATATATATATATATATATATATGTGTGTGTGTGTATATATATCTATATAGACAAATATAATGTATTTGTGTTTTTGGCACTTAGAAACCACAATATAGAGATGTGTATGTTTGTATCTAGAGTTTGTGACATTGTGGTTGAGTTGAGCAAGCTATCTATATATAGTGGAAGAAGATGATACATTAGTGGTCAATGTCATAGTAAGCAATAATCTACACAAATTAATTAATTAAATTAAATAGTTTTGACTTGAGAGGGATATACATAAATAGAAATAAAAGATTACATATATTATACTATATGTTGTTGAATTCTTGAATGGGTGTCACTATATTCAAGGTAGAGTATAGTAATTAGTGTATGTTTGTATCTAGAGTTTGTGACATTATTGTGGTTGAGTTGAGCAAGCTATATATATATAGTGGAAGAAGATGATACATTAGTGGTCATAGTAAGCAATAATCTACACAAATTAATTAATTAAATTAAATAGTTTTGACTTGAGAGGGATATACATACATAGAAATAAAAGATTACATATATTATATGTATATGTTGTTGAATTCTTGAATGGGTGTCACTATATTCAAGGCAGAGTATAGTAATCAGTAGCGTTGGAGATGCATGAGTGTGCGGCGTCTGCTGGAATATAATTTGTATGTGGACAAATATTAGTGAGCTAAGCATATAATTAATTTAAATAAAGATACAATGGTACGCCTAGTTTTTTGACCAATAAAATAATTAATGGTGTGCTTAATTAGTGAATATGTGTGTGTGTGTGTGTGTGTGAATCATTTTGTTAAGGGATTTCAATTAGTAATTTTTAATATTGTATGAATCAGTATAATTTGGCTATATTTGAATTATTATAAAGGACAGATTAGAAAATTAAGGTCTCTTTAATTCCTATATATATATATATATCTAAAAACAACATTTGAAAGTTGTTCCTAAACTTATTTTTAAAAATAACTTTCTAAAAACAGGAAATTGAAAAAAAAATGTTTGGTAAACTAATTTTAAAAGATGTTTTAAAAACTTTTAAAAAAATTGTTTGAAAAATTGTTTTCAAAAATAGATTTGAAATTGAGGAAAATAAAAATTTTAAGAATATAAAGGTAACTCAAGAAAAAATTCAAGACAAAATGGTAGAGCTATCAAAATGGACTAATATGCATAGTGCAAAAAATCGGACCGGACGGTTCAACCGGCGAACCGGACACCAGTCCAGTCCGGAAAAAATAAAATACCGGCCTGCAGTTGACCCGGTGGTGAACCGGGTCAAACCGCTCGAACCGGCCGGTTAAACCGGAAAACCGGTTGACCCGGAAATATTTGAAAAAATAAAAAAATTAAATATTTGACACTTATTATATGTGATGGACATATGGTTATGTTTAATTTTTACTTTAAATTTAAATTATTGTAATATATCAATATGTATTTGATGAATATGTATATTTGAAAATGTATTTTTTAAGTAAACCGGCTCAACCGGTTGAACCAGTGACCCAGCGGTTGAACCAGTGAACCAGTGACCCGAGCCTTTCACCGGGTCAATGACCAGTCCGGTTTTTTGCACTATGCTAATACGACTTCACTTGGCCTTAACCTTGTTAAGTCATAATTTAATTAGGTCGGACTCAAAAACCCCGATTTAAAAATGAGCTAGACTAGCCCAACTCAAACCTATTAGGGCTTAGGCTTTGTCCTATAGGCTTTTAATTTATTTTTGTAATTTAAATTGATTTAAAATTTTAGCTATATAATTTTTGTTAGGCTTAAGTGCACTTTTGGTCCCATAACTATGATAAAGGTTTCATTTTGGTCCCATAACTTTTTTTGTTGCAATTTTGGTCCCATAACTATGACAAAGGTTTCATTTTGGTCCCATAACTTTTTTGTTGCAATTTTGGTCCCATAACTATGACGAAGGTTTCATTTTGGTCCCATAAATTTTTTTGTTGCAATTTTGATCTCATAACTTCTCAAAAGGTTCCACCGTTAGTCCCTTGGTGAATTCCATCCATATTTAGCCGTTAAGTATGACGTGGCATAGTAACTAGGATCATGATGTGACAAAATAAGATGAAGTGGACTGAAATAGGATCTATATGCAACATATTAAAACTTATCTATACCCAACCACAAAATATACAAAGAGTGGTACTGACAGGGACCAATCTGGTGGGGAAGAAGAGACTTCAAGCAGAAGGCACCGACGAATTCACCAAGTGACTAACGGTGGAACCTTTTGAGAAGTTATGGGACCAAAATTGCAACAAAAATAGTTATGGGACCAAAATGAAACTTTTGTCATAGTTATGGGACCAAAATTGCAACCAAAAAAGTTATGGGACCAAAATGAAACCTTTGTCATAGTTTTGGGACCAAAAGTGCACTTAAGCCTTTTTTTTAATACGAATCAAAATTACAAAAAATATAAGTACAATATCACAAGTCACAATATAATAATTATATAATATGCTTAAAATGACATAATAAAATGAAAAATAGGTCAAAGTGCATTTTTGGTCCCATAATTTTTTGCTCAAGTTGCAGATTTGGTCTTGTATCACTTTTGGTCTCATATCTTTTGATCGGGTTTTAGAATTTGTCTCATATCTTTGCTAAAAAGTCCACTCTTAATCCCACCTGACCCAAAGATATAGAACTAATTCTACACCTGATCACTCAAATATCTATGACCAATTCTGCAACCTGACCAAATGATATGGGATCAGTTTTATAATATGACCCAAAGATATGAGACAAAAAGTGAAACACAGGACCAAAGTTGCCACTTGAGTAAAAGATGGGAAAAGTGCAAAAAAAAATTATGAGACCAAATTAAAACCTAAGCAAAAGTTATCAGACCAAAAGTATATTTTAGCCTAAATAATATAAATATAAAAATAATATATATATATATATATTTCACAATATTATTCATCATTCAATCATCCATTACTATCTACCATTTGTCATCTTCCATTGAAAAGTTATTTTTGACTTAATATTTATGTTTATTTACATTTAAAAAGTATATAAAATATTAAAAAAAATACTTGAATTAATATAATTTAAATAATTTTTTTAGTTAAAATAAATAATTATGCTGGCCCTAACAAAGTTCGATCGTATAAAAAAAATAAAGTCTTTTCATTGCTCTCCGGCAATGGGCATCCACCAAAAAAAATTGAAAAATGTAGTTGAAAACAAGTTTTACATATTCTGACTTTTTTCAAAAAAAATGATAAAGCTAAAAAAAATTTCATATTCTGACTTTTAAAAAAAAAATGAAAACAAGTTTAACATATTCTGACTTTTTAAAAAAAACATTAAAAAATGTAGTTGAAAAATTGTTTTTTCCTTTCAAACAAGATTTTTCTAAAGCTAAAAATTATTTATAGAAAGCATAATCTAAGCCCCTGTTTTCTCATGTTTTATGGCAATTCATAGGATATGAAAGAAAAAAACAACAAAGTTTGACAAAATTTAGATAATCAGATTTTTTAAATATGATATTCAAGTTTGAATAAGAGACTTAGACAAAAGACTTTGTTGATAGAAATAAAATATTTTTAATGATCTCTTCGTTTTAAAAGAAATAACTTTTGATTATTGGCTAAATAATATCATCTATTCTTAGCGAGCTTTTTATGTCATGTTATGCTCTTATATGGTGATATTAATTTTTGTGTAAATTACACTTTGGTACACTATTTTATGGATCGGTTTCACTTTGGTACCATATTCTTTCGAAAATGACACTTTGTTACCCTGTTCTTGCATAGTTAACACTTTGATACCCAAATTTATTTTTCCGTTAGAACTTGACAGTAAAGACTCACGTGATCATCACGTGCACAATAAAAATATCAAACTATCATTTTTCTCTTATTTTTCACGATTCAAACAATGGAAAAACTCGAAAGTTCTCTCGCACTTCTCACATTGATGAATCTCAGAATCTCAATCTTCATCTTCCATATGCAAACCCTAGGGCTTCGAAACCGATTCTTTCTCCTCCCTTCGAATCCCTAAACATGTCGCACAAAACTCCTTCGAACAGTAAAGACACACGTGACCATCATGTGCACAGTAAACCCTAAACCTTTGAATCCCAAAACTTGACAGCAAAGACGCACATGACCACACGTGCACAGTAAAAATACCAAATCATCATTTTCCTCTCATTTTTCACGATTCAAATAGTGAAAAAACTCGAAAATCCTCTCATTTCTTACTTCGAATCTCATAATCCCAGTCTTCATCCTCCATTTGCAAACACTAGGGCTTCAAAACCGATTCTTCCTCCTCCACCATCAAACCCTAAACCTTCGAATCCCTAAACCTGTCACACAAAAATTCTTTAAACACTAAACATATGTCTGGTGTGTCATATTCATCGGCTTCTCCGTCAAACGCGACTCATGGACAAAGAACTCAGTGCTTCTATGGTGAGTTTGTCTTCAGTAAAAAATAAATGTAAGAAGCCAAAATAAAAGAAAAACAACAAATATTTTATCTCTCACATGCACACTCACACACACACATATATATATATATATATTATATGTATATGTATTACCTAGAGTTACATTTTATAATTAAACATGCTTTAAAAATTTTAGATAAAAGACCTGTTGGTGCCCCTAACGTTTGGGGTCAGTTTCAGTTATGCCTCTAACGTTTGTTTTGTGTCAGTTATACCCCCAACGTTTCACATTGTTGTCAATTATACCCTAACCTCAATTTTTTGGAGCCAAAGTACTATTTTAGTCCCTTAAGTTTACTCAAAGTTCTGTTTTGGTCCCTCAAGTCTCCAGTGAACTTTTCGGCGAGATACACGGCGACTTCGACGACCACGAAAACTCCTAATCTAAGGTTTTTTGACCTCCTGAGTTCAATGATGGCCTCCATTTTGCGAAAAAATGACTGGCAAGCCGCTGAAAAATTTACACAATCGCTGAAAATCATATTTCTGGTCATTTGTTCGCAAAATGCAAACCTCCATTAAACTCAGGAGGTCAAAAAACCTTGGATTAAGAGTTTCCGTAGTCGTCGAGGCCGCCGTGTATCTCGCCAGAAAGCTTGCCGGAGACTTGAGGGACCAAAATGGAACTTTGAGCAAATTTAAAAAACCCAAATAGGACTTAGGCCTAAACAAAATTGATGTTAGGGTATAATTGACAATAATAGGAAACGTTGGGGGCATAATTGACACAAAACAAACGTTAGAGACATAACTGAAACTGACCACAAACATTAGGAGTACTTACCCTTTTGCCAAAGTTTTATCTGTTTGGGTGGCCATTATCTTTTCATTACAATTTCATTATCCCCATTTTCATTACATAACTTAAGCTACAGTGCTATATGGGTGTTTGTTTTCCAATTATAAAGTCATTACAAAAATATCACTTCATTACAAACTCATTTCATTACATATTTCATATCCAATTACTAACATACCCCTACTCAAATACCTATAATTACCTATACTCTAATACAAATATAAAAAAAACTATTTAGCAAAATAGTAATTTTCAATACCCTCATTTATTACACTTACAACTTTCTCTCTCCACTCATCATTTTTTTTTTTTTCTTCCTCTTTTTCTTATTCACCCCCTCTCTCTCTCACATATATATTTTATAATTATAATATATATATATATACATTTCGGCCAAAAATATATATATATATACATATTATAATAATATAATGTGTATATATATTTTAACATATATATATATGCCACACACTCACGTATTCATATATATAATATAATAATATATAAATATTTTTTATTTTATAAATATATTATATTATACTATATATAATTTATAATTTATATTAATTTAAAATAAAATAATTCAACTCATGTTATTTACATTTTAGTCCATGATATAAAATATATAATTCAGACGCCAAAAATATACATTTTGGTCTCTCCTCCAGTATATATATGGGTATACGAGAGAGGCAGATAGTGGAAGAAGAGTGGATGGTGCGATGTGCTCATGCGTGAAGATCAACGGTCATATTATTACCCGCAAAAAGACAAACCGTTTTGATTAATATATAATTTTTGGTCCCACATTTTTTTCGTGGATAACATTTTGGTCCTTCAATTTATTTTTTGGAGGAAAGTTTGCAATATAGAAACCCAATCATTGATGAATGCAATTTTTTACGGGTCAAGAGATATATTTCACTTTCGTAAGGACCGATTCGTTCAATTTATATAAAATCATAGACCAAATGGTAGGTTTTTAAAAATTTTCATGTTATTTACATTTTGGTCCTTTCATTTCATTACGTAGTACTACTCCAACCTTCATTACAAATATTCACATCTAGCACAAATTCTGAGACAATTTCATTACCATTTCATTTCATAACCACCACAACCAAAAAGTCAAAATATTATTTTTTTATTTCTATCTATTTCCATTATCAATTATCAATTCTACCCCTATACAATTTAAAAAAACAATATATTTATTTCAACCAACCACAATCATTACATACCCTTTTTCATAATTTCACATCCTATTTTTTTCATTACATCTCAAACTAATCCAAACACCATTTTCATTACATTTTCATTACATAATTTTCTCATTACCATTTCATTACATAAAATCATCATTTCATTACCTACTTCTAATCCAAACACACCCTCCTGAATTGTCAAAGTTCGTTCTGGAGTTACATATTCATATCTTCCTTCCCCAGGTCTCTCCTGAATTTCCTTTTCTTTAATTTGGTAGAGAGGTCAGAGGTGCAATATAAAATTCATTTCTAAGGATAGGGTCTTTGGAAGAGTCTTGGAAAAGAAAATCAAATGACATGGATTCTTATATTTGACTGGTCAACAAGAAACATTAACACTTAACAAAATCCTTAAATTTTAGCAATATTATCGTTCTAATTTATTTAGAACGTTGGTCTCAATTTTATGGATCTTTGTTTAGAACAAGTAAGACATTTAGTATTGAAATAAAATTAAACTCAAATTTTTAATTGCTAACTATGAATGACATATAAGAAAATAACAATATATATTTGTATATATATCATTTGTTAGTCATCTGGTCAAAATATAACAACTATATATCTTAATAACTTAAGCACTAAAGTGATAGTGTACTTTTTATGTGTAGCTCGAAAACTCGAACCAATCATTAAATAGGTAAGGACTCGAGTGAATGGATCATTGATTTAATTACTGGGTCATTAAAAATTCAGTTGGCCTAGTCAAATAAAAAAAATAACAAATATATGTATATATTTACACATATATCAATCAAACAAATCTCTTGTACATATACTAAGTCATAAGAAATCAAATTTAAACATGAAATTAATTAGAAATCGTCATCTTTTGCTAAAGAAAAAAATAGATATTCATAAATTCAAATAAGTATTCACTATTCACTATTCACACTTCACATATTATCAAAACCAAACAAACAAAATTTATAAATTCACAAAATAGAAGTTAAAAAATACAAGAAAAAACAAATTAAATTGTGGTAGAAGTGAATTGCAATATTTAAGGCTCCTTAAATATTCAAAAATTTGTTATTCCCCCACTTCAGATCGAGCATATCATTATAAAATTATTTGATTCACTTGATTTAATTGACACATAATCTTAATGTTAAGGCCACAACTTTAATCAATTTGTAGTAGGCCATGCAACGTTTGAGTTTCAGTTTTTTTTTTCCAGTCTAGGTCAAATGAACAGGCGGGTTGACAGTTCAAAATTGGACCGGCGGGTTGACCCAAAATATTTGGGTCAGATGCAATTCGGTCCAAGTAGAGTGCCAATTCACCGGGTTTCTAGTCAACACGAGCGATCTTAGTCGAATTTTTTTACTATACTTTCATCGCATTTTTTTATTTTACATATAAAATTGAGCAATCATTAATACTAAAGTATGACTTGGCTGATCAGTATATTTTTGCATCTTAAGTTATTGCCAACCCCACACGTTTGACAATTCAGTTAATCTTATTAATATTAGGTTGAATAGTATTTTGTAATTACAATAACTTTAATTTTTTGCAAGTATTTGTGAGGAAATAGAGACAAGAATCTGTTAAGAAGAGATTGTCACCAAGAAACTTTAAAGACGAAGTTTAAAATAACTAACAAACTCAACTACTTAAAACGTATTGTCCGAATATACTTGAAATTTGGCCTCTCCTTGTGATTAAGTAATAATACAGTCAAACATGCATGCTGGTTCTACTCATGACAGGTTGGCATTTAAATGTATAGTGCTATGGCATTTAAGAGTAAATTTACAATTTGGTCCTTGAAAAATTACCGAGCTAACAACTCGATTCTTGAAAGATTGAAATATACAATTTAGTCTTTGAAAGATCAAAATTGTATACTAATTAGTCTTTTTTACGAATTAAATAATATATCATTTTAATCTTTTAAGAATTAAAAAATATACATTTTTTTTCTCAGGAGTAAATATGTATTTTAAAGTAATAATACTGTCAATCATGCTGGTTCTACTCATGACAGGTTGGCATTTAAATGTAGTGGTGTGACCTTGTTTGTAAATGTGTTTAAAATAATGTATCCTCAATACTTATTTTGTTTTATAATTATGGGTTAATTGTATTTGTGTGTATCTCACGGTTTTGAAACTTATATAATTTCATCTATAATATTTGTTTTGTTTAATTTAAACATTTTGAAACATAATGAATCAAAATATCTTTTAAGCTTCTGATAAATTTCTCAATTTCTATAACAATAATCTTCCCTTGGTATTGAATCCACAAACTAACATGACTTAAAAATTGGATTGATCATTGAACCAAAAAGATCTTTTTTCTTTTTTTTTTTTCTTGGCAAAAGTATTAATTTCGTCTTCAAACTTTACACTAATTGTCAATTTTGTCCCAATGTTTCACATTTTGGTCAATTTTGTCTTTTGCTCTTACTTTAACCAAATATTAAGATAAAATCTACGTCACTAATGATATATAATATAAAATTGATAGAAAAAGAAACTTAAATCTTAACTCCGATTGAAAAACAGAATGCAGTCTATCGTTAATTTACTGAAAAAAGTTAGTCAAAGGATAAAATTGACCAAAATGTAAAACATTAGGGACGAAATTGACAATAAAAAAGATTGAGAACGAAATTGACAGTTGATATAAAGTTTAGAGATGAAATTAGTGTTTTTGCCTTATTTTTTTTCTTTTTGGTAAAATGAGTAAATTCATTAAAACGACTAAGTAGTAAAAATAATGAATTTTTATAAGTAATCACACATGTCGACAAAATTATTGCATAATTGCTATTGGAATAAGTATTTGTTTAGTTAACTGTTATGTCATCTAATAACTATCCAATCGTTTGGCCTTTTAGGCCCTTCCCAACCAAAAAAGATAATAACTATCCAATCACGTGTTTGACAAATGGACTAATTTCAATATTGATTTGAATGCCATTTTAGAGTCAAATGGACTCAAAATTAAGATTTTTAAGATTAAAAGTTTACAAAAAAAATAATAAAGAAAAATTTTGACTATAAGATTAAAAAATCATCTAAAATTTGAAGTAAAACTTTGACTACAAAATTAAAAAATCATCATTTTTAAGAAGGGAAAGGTTACTGTCACAAAATTTATAATCGACGCCAACATCTTGTCGCTTTGAATTAATCAATCATACTCTTTTTTCTTTAATTAAAATTAAGGCTTAAGTGCACTTTTGGTCCCATAACTATGATAAAGGTTTCATTTTGGTCCCATAACTTTTTTTGTTGCAATTTTGGTCCCATAACTATGACGAAGGTTTCATTTTGGTCCCATAACCTTTTTTGTTGCAATTTTGGTCCCATAACTTCTCAAAACGTTCCA